>JAQBSW010009549.1:0-28230 GCA_029291075.1 Eudiplozoon nipponicum
AATCTGAGTGCAGTATATGATACGGAGTCTTTGTCCATCGGTACTTGATAGTAGGCTTTCACTAGGTCGAGTTTTGAGTACACAGCATGACCGATAGCAAATCTGAATAGGTCAGCTGGATTTGGCAGGATTTACGAATCAGACTGTGTGCAAGAATTGAGAATACGATAATCCCCGCACATCCTGAATGTTGCTGGTTCACTCTTTGGTACTACTACCACAGGCGACGCATAAGGTGAGCTGGATCGTGCACAGATGCCTTGTTGACGTAGCATGGCGAATTCTTGCTCGGCGGCCTTATGTTTGTGTGGTGCCAATGGACGTGCTCGTGGAGGATGAGGAAGTGGTTTCGATAAGATGATACGATGAGCTGTGATGGCACGCTTCCTCTTGAGATCGGGCATAAAGAAGATAGGTTTGAAAATCTCTTCATGTCGCTTTAGAACATCGTCCAGTTGTGGTACATGAGGAACTGGAGGAATAAGCTGTATAGATGAGACTGCTTCGGCGCGAGTCGTATGTTTTAGCGCTGATGTAAGCAACTGATTGTCTGCAGTGCGTATCTCTCGTGTTCTTGGACGAATGGTCAGGTCGAAGTGTTCGAGAAAGTCACGTCCAATGATGTTTCTTGTCGTATTGGCAATGATGAAAGGATAATTGAAACATCTTTTTGAGTTGGAGAACGAGATTGTGTGTACTCGTACCCCAAACGTCGCTATACTGGAGCCATTGGCGCAGGTCAGATTGCTGGTGTCGACTGGGTGGGTAGGTTCGAAATAATTGGGGCGCAGTAAGCTTACATCTGATCCAGTGTCTATGAGAAATAATTCGCCAGAGGTTGCGTCACGGATGAGAAAGAATGTTGATAGTGGCAACTGACGATGAGACTGGTTGCTGGCATTTGGGCGTTTGAAGCATGACTTGACTGGAGCCGTCGCTGTAAATACAATAGTTTGATTGCGCTCTACCGCAAAAGCAACGTGCTTCGAGCCATCAGACGTGGAGCGGCCATCGATCTTGGGGCGCTCAGCCTCTACTGCCGCAGGAAAGGCTGACCCCAGCAGTTTTCCGAACCTTCCATGGGCGGATCCTCCTGAGTTGTTGAGGGTGACCGCGCCCACTTGAACGTCGCGTCTGTGCGTGGCGGGAACGTACAGCGGTTTCTGAGGCAATAACGTGTGGAGTGGCCATAGCTGTGGTGATTCGGACACCACTCCGCCGGTAACTGTGGAACTGTGGCCCGGACTCTCGACGTCGATTTCCTGGCGCTATTCCGCGACGGTGGTCGACGCTGGTCACGCCTGCTATGGTCGCGTCTATTATGGACGGCATCGATTGAGGCCAAATTTGGCCTGACGGTGAGATTCTCGATCAGGCTGATGAGGCGTTCATTCGTGACATTTGATCTGGCTGATAATGCGGTGGATTGTAATCCGGACAGTCGTGAGGTGATGTGGATTTTTTCTTTGGGGCAGGTGAGCTGTAGTGGAGTTTCTTCCACCTCTTGTCCAAACGTGCCGGCAGAACGTTGTCTTGTACTTCTTCGGATTCTCGCAGGAACGTGGCCATCTCTTGTAGTGCCGGCGGGAGCTTCTGTATGAAAATTCGCATTAAGATTTCCTCTGAGCAGGTTGAATTCCAAGGTTTCCTGCTCCATCTCCATAAATAGCTCAGAAGGCGTGCGGCTACCTAGGGATATCTGGCTCATTAATTCTGTAAGCCTTTCTTCTTGATCTGGTGTCAAGCGCTGCTTGACGGCGCGTTGCAGGTTCTGACATGGCTGTGCACATGTGCCCTCAGGGTATTGATGCAGAATATCATTGAGTCCACGTCTGAAAAACACTTGGATCGTCTCCGAAGCCCTCAAAAATATTGAGCCCTCGTCTATTATATTTACCATCTTGGTCAATAAAGAAGCATCGTCGACCCACTCGTCAAGGTTGTCTGGATCGAATTGGCATATTTTGTACTGTGTCCAGTTGCAGGGCTCACCACCGGGCTTCCTGCATTTCCTGAACTGACTTGATCTTATGTGTGTGAGTGTTGTCGAGAATAAATGGCAGTGTCACATTGTCCTCACCCGTCATCGTGCGGCTGTCTTCGAGCATTGTGATCTCGAGAGGGTGTTTTTCTGTGATATGTGTCTTAGAATTAACATTCCTTCGTGGCATTCATCCAAAGTGCTTGAAGTTCGCAAAATCTAGATGCTGATTAATTCTTTGCTGGCTGTGAGTTCAACGAAAAAATGCACCATTTATGTAGCGGTCTTTGGCGGGGTTGCTATCTCCCTACATAGAGTTGGTAGCGGCTGGTGAGATCCGTGCTTATGATCAATCCCCGGCCTTTTCCCGATGTGTGATGTGAGAAGGCGAATTAGAATGATCACAAAAGTATTGTACACAATGTTGTATGGAAAATTCATAGTTAGTCCAAATTGACCGTGCTCTAGACGGCAACAAAACGAAATACTGTTAACAAGATTGAATGACTTATACACAAGCCACAGTTAAACAGAATTGTCCGTGCTCTAGACGGCAGCAAAACGAAACACTGTTAACAAAGTTGAATGTCTTATACACAAGCAATTATTCTTTCACATATGTCTGAATTGTGATGAATACATGTAACCGATTGAAAATATATGATGATATAAATAAAGTCACTGGTAAATGTTGTCACTGATGATGGGTAGAATAAAATCGTGTAAAAACTTTAATGAAAAAATTTCACAAATAATTAATTCACTGTTTGCTATGGTTTTAACACAATTAGTTATAATAATCCATTTTACTCTGAAATTCTAATGCATAGAATTAGATGCGAACAGTAAATCACTTGCATAAACTGCGAATAATCCAACGAAGAAAATAATTCCACTATGGCACTATAATCCACCGCATGTTCCCTGCGTATTGCGCGCGGGTGTGTATATTTAATAAACAAAACCCTATTAATTACAATTAAAATTGCAGTTGAAGAAATCTCAATTAAAACTGCTTGAAACTAACAGAGATTGTTTCTAAAATCATAGTTAAGATAAATATTGTGTAAAAACAGAGTTAGATTATTTGACTTTACAGAGTACCATATTTGTCAAAATTTAACATCGTTGGGTTGTAACGCGGAGCCGCGTGTTACAGGCTAAAACTTGACACATAATTCTGAGAGTACAAAAAAATTTAGGATAAATTTAACGACTAATTCTGGGAAAACCCGCTGTCATGTAAAAGAACTCGTATTAGGCACAGCACATGTAATCAACGCCCAAAATATGCTTTTCATTATTTTATTGGATATAACGTTATCCGACTTTGCAGGCGTCTATTTGAGGCTTATTCTAAATTAGCTTTCTCGCAAAGGGTATCGTAAAACAACAAAGTCTAAGTGAGCGATCAAACTGACTTATTGCAGAGTTTAGCTACCTGCCATTATAAGGTAACCGAAGTTATTATTAAGACGGGAAATAGCAAACTGACAACTAAGACTAGAAAGTCGTAAATAGACACGAAATTCCTTAAGTGAGAACTACTATCCGAACTAGTGAAGATAATTCTAAATTACAAATCAAATAGTGAAGAGATAAATCTATTCTGTAATTAAGATTTTCTGGTAATTTAACCTAACTGTGCGTAACATTCAATTACCAGTTTCGTAGTTTCATACCCTGTGCCATAGATTATGAGGTAGAAAGTGCTGAAACGGCTCAGAACAATTCGCCGACATACTGCTTAAATGAAATTCAAATTTCATTTACGCAACACCAATTAAAACAGGCGAAATTTGCCGTTAATCAATGGTGTGCGAGTATTCGCTAGCACGATGCATTTGCTATGCTTTTCATTAGCACGTTTGATATAATAAGGGCCACCAACAGTAGTTGTCTCTTATTATCTACGGCTCTTAACATTTTTGTGACATCACACGGCATTTACTTGCAGCCAGGGCGTTTACAAATTGGCTACCACGTCAGAATTACTGAGAACAGTACTGTTTTTAGACTTGTTTTTATATCACAAATCATTTGGCTTAAATAAAATAAACTGTGTTCCTTTTCATTTATTATAATGGGAATACAGTATATCGACCGTAGCACACCGATCCACCCTTTTTCCACCCTTTTTGTGGATATTTATTAGACAAGGTCTTCTAGGTTTTTTGTTGGGAAGCAAGTTTTTTTGGGGTTTTTTTCTGTCGTTCAAAACTTTGCTCTCCTACGTACAAATTGTGCCAAACTGTGGAGTTTGTCAGTAACTTGCTCAAAACTGTTCCTGTGGAATCCAATTTGTGATTTTGTGAAAGCAAATTTAGTCTATAAAATCGTTCAAAACTTTACGTTCTTGGACTCAGATTTGGATTCTGATTTTGTGGAAGCAGATTTCGTCAGTTTCAAATTTGGAAGCAGATTTTAGTAAGCTTTTAGTTAATAGTTGTAATTTTTATAGCGCACGTGTTTTAGTTTTTACTTTAAATTCATTTATGCATTTTAATGCCCTATAAGTCATTTCCAAACACGAATACCCTGAATACAAAGTAAACAGTGTATATTCGTCGGTCTCACATCTGATGTTGCTCGGCTATCCACTTTGGAGACAGGTATTTCAGATTTGAGTAAAATTCTTGAAAGAATCGTCGTCGAATGGACACATGTTAATAGAACCATGGACCAACACCCTCTAAATCAGAATAAACGATGATCGAGACCACCTAGGTCATTCAGTCGATATTTTCCCAAAGGTTGTTGCTTTAATCACCAAACGTATTTTTATAACTGACGAAATTGCCTGCATCGTTAGGAGAAATTACCAAACGGATGCCAGTTTCCTTCTTTAGATGGCCACAATCAGCAAAAACACAATTTCCGTTCTCCAGGTACAAATTTTCAAACGTCTACAGTTGCAGTTTATGTTGACTTATTCCGTTCACGCAGAATATGCCACATAGACAGCAAAACTGACAATGGCATTCGCAATGACCAGCCTACTTGTTTGTATGACCTGGCCAAACAGCCCAACGAACTTCTGCATCTTCTCGATTTCAGAACTGGCGAAGAATTCATCGTAGACAAAGGTGCAGCAGTTTCAGTTCTCAAGGGTCATTTCATGGCTGGGATGTCTCTAGGTGTTTTACTTGCAGCAGCTACAGGGGAGCCCATACCTACTTGTGATTGCCGGCATCGCACACTCAACAAAGGTTTCCAGCGTGAATTTACTCACAAGTTCATCGTCGCTCAGATTTCACACAACATAATAGGCCTTGATTTCCTGTTTAAATATCGGCTCATTTTGGATCTTGCCAATCAAAAGATCATCGACCCCTCCACGTGACCTGAGCAAAGATTTTGGACACTTGCCTCCAAGCGTTTGGAATTACAGGTCATTCAGCCAACCCCAGCACATATATAAACATGTCTTCGATAACACACATCGATGCACCATATCGTCACAGCAGGACAACCTATTGCACCCAAGAAGCGACCACTGGACCCTGACAAGCTAAAAGCCGCCCAAGAGGAATTTTCAAGACTATTGTAAGAGGGAATAATCAGACCATCAAAAGTTCACTGCACTTAGTCTCCAAATCAAACGGATCGTACAGAGCCTGTGGAGATTATCGCAAGTTAAATTCGGTGGCAAAATCCGATGCATATCCTATTCCCAATATTAACACTTTACTTGAAAAACTCAGTGGTAGCAATTTATTTTCAGTGATTGATATCAGAGAAGCTTACCATCACATCCCGTAGCGCCAGAAGATATTGCAAAGACATCGGTCATCACTCCATTTGGCCTTTCGAATATCTCTACATGCCCTTTGGTCTCAAGCGTGCTACTCAGGCATTTCAAAGATTAATGGACAACATACTTCGCGACGACGCCGTTTACTGTATTTCATATCTCGTTGACAATGGTTTTTAGCCTAGATTTAGAATCTCATGCCAAGCATCTACGAAATGTCTTATCACACTGATCCAATCACGGACTCAAAATCAACTGTAACAAGACGCAGATTTCAACTAAACCCGTGGATTTCCTAGGGCGTCGTATCACGCCAAAAGGTATTCAAACTCTGCCATCGAAGGCAAATTTAATCAAGAATATCAATTCACCGAAGACTGTAAGTGAGTTGCGGAAAATTTTGAGCCCTTAACTACTTTCGCAAGTTCCTTTCTGGCCTATCAAGACAATGCTATCTGTTGTGTAGGCACTTACGGAATCGAAAAGGACTTAGCAGGAACTCATCAATTCTTGGTCATCTGAAGACGAGGAATTACTACGACGCGCCATCAACTCATTAGTAAATGCTACAATACTAACGTATCCAGATTTTCAATGACCATTCTACTCACGAAAGATGCTTCTGAATTCGCTATTGAAGCCACATTGGAACAAGAGATCCACGGAGTTCGGAAGCCTACCAGTTTCCACTCCCTTACTCTCCAACCAGGAGAAACGAGATACGACACTATCGGTCGAGAACTCCTCGCCATCCACGACGCAGTAAGCCACTTTATCAGCATCTTTGACAGCATTAGTTTTTGGTTTCACAGATCATGCACCATTAGTTAGCGAACTTCGAAACCCCACTTCAACTGCAGCCAAGTACCTTGCCAGAGTGGAAGGGCGAACAAAACTTCATTGCAGACGCACTTTCCAGGCTAGACGTCTCGCAACAACCACCTTCGCCGTAGCCATCCACAGTAAGCTCTGTGACCCCCAGCGAGCCCGCACTAAAGCCATCTCTCCTGCTTTCTTTTAAATATCAGTAGCCCGTCACCGCAAAAAGTTCGTATACTGTTTCTGGAAAGGCTTATACATTCTTTACTTCACGGGTAAGCAGCTCAACGAGCCAGTTCTGCCGACTAGCCTTCAGAGAAATGTTTTCGACTCAATTCACTCAATTTCTCACCCCAGAAGCAAAGCGACTGTCAGACATCTTGCAGATAGTTTCGGGGGTCACAGGCTAAGGCAGAACGCTCAACGATTAGTCTCCGAATGTACCATTTACCATAAAAATTAGATCTCACGGCGCACTCGTTCTCAGTTGCAATATTTTCAAACCACTTCACCCCTGCACCATCGTCAACATTGGAATGGTTCATCTGGCAAAGGTCCAAGGTTTCTCAATGAGGTCATCACTGATAGAGGCACTTGCTTCTCATCGGATCATTTCAAAACGACCTTGCGCTTCATGAGATGCACCTTACACCAAATGACTGCCTACCATCTCCAATCTAACGGTATGGCGGAAAGGATGCATAGGGAACTCAAAGCTGTGTTAGCATCCTCGTCCATTGATAGCAACTGCGTCGATGCACTACATTTAGTTCTGCCTGCCATGCCTTCCTGTACTCGTGAATCTATTTGAAAGTCTGTGTCACAACTCTTGTATGGCATGGATCTATGCCTGCCTAGTCAGCTCCCACGGACACTACCCGCAAAGAATGACCCACAAGACGAAGCTTCCCGCCTCCATCTTCATTTCGGTTACATGTCTGAACAGCAGTCCAGTCTTCGTTCCCCCACAGCTCTACAGCTGCAAGAGAATACGCGTTCGTAACGACGCTGCTGTTGCACCACTAGAAACAAGTATCGCTGTCCTTACCCGATTTTGCTTAGACAGTCGAAAGTCTTCATTATTATGCAAGGTGCGACACCAACATCGGTAAGCAAAGAAAGTTAGAAACAATTTATCGAACCGCCTGATAAATACATCTCAGGCTCTATCTGGCTACAATCTCAACCAAGCCGTAGATTGCTTTGCATATCGCAGAACTCATATTTTTACGTTAATTTTTCGTCATTCTACGTATCAAATGTTTAACTTTATGCGCACCACTTGCTCCCTATGTCACGCGACGTGACCTCTATGGATCCAAATGATTCATTTACTTTTCTCACACTCACTGTCTCACATGGTATAACCAGTTGTTCTTAGCTAACAATTATGTAGCATTTTTAAAAGTTCTTCGGTATGATGCCATCTCTGCAGAAATGTTCCAGTACACTTTTGTTGTTACCATTTGATTTTTATGTACATATATATTTTTACATTGTACTGTTGCAACGTATGGCTCACACCGAAGCTCACAATGCCTAATTTGGTATGACCAGCTACTCAGAGCTAACGCCTTGTGTGGCAACACTTTTTAGTTATCGGCTTCATATCATGGTACAGGCCACTTTCGATGCACATCTCAACTTCATCAGTTTCACAGTGACCGCTCTACGAATATAATGACCACAACGTCGAGAACACACTAGCTCCTTTGGTCGTATTCAAACATATTGACGGCGATGCAGCCTGATGTTTTAACTTACACCTGACAACTTCAAGGGCAATCTACCTTGTAATCCTTTGGCTGCGGCCCTCAAAATCTCTTACTGCTCTATTTTACTTCACACAGTATGACCGGTCACTGCAGCTAACAATTTTTGTAGCAATTCCCAGTGGTTATTTGGCATTATATCATTGTTGAAGTAACCAACAATCATGAACTAGTCCAGCATTTACTGTACATTATTTAAAAAAATTAATAGCTATGAGCAGAAAAGTAACAAGTTGCTTGACTGGGTTCGAAATATTCCCTACATTACCTATCAAGCCTCGCCGAGAAGAGTGTCTTTCTTTGTTTTCAGAGGTAAGTAATGTAACAGCTCTTAACAATTCGCCGAAATATTGCCTAAATCAAATTCAAATTTAATTTAGGCGGCACCAATTAAAACAAGCGAAATTTGCCGTTAACCAATGGCGTGCGTGCTTACGCCTGCAAAACTATATAACCAGTGGGCATTTACCATGCGTGTCATTTAGCAAGTTTGACATCTCCTACTGTGCACCACAGGTGATAACTGTCTCACGGCATATTTCACTATTACCTACGCTGATTTCTGAACTTGCGTTTGTCATGCTGTGTCACCTAGTCACTTTGATTTCAGTCACGCCAATTTTCTTGTTGCTTCATAACTATTCATACGTATCGATGATCTATTTATTCGACTTCTACGTGTGCTAGCCACCACGGTGTTGCAGATCTTCAAAAAGGAAATTCTGAGCCATCACACAACAACTAACCTTTCTAGTTTCGACTCCACAACGAAGAAACACAAGCCAGTCAGCCAGGGCTAGCCTAAAGTGTCTAGGAGTACTTCTATAGACTGTAACACTAACAAACTCTCCCGCCATTTTCAGAACGCAATTCCGGTCCTAAAAAGGGTGACCACCAGTAACTGTCTCATTATCTATGGCTCAATTTTTTTGTAACGTCGCACGGCACTTACTAGCCGCTGAGGCGTCTACAGTGCCACTCTAAGAAATAATGTATATTCAGTAATTAGAAATTGCTGTTAGTTAAACCTAATTGAGCGTAATACTCAATTACCAGTTTCGTAGTTCAATATTCTATACGATAGATTATGAGGAAGCAAGTGCCATTCTTAGTAATTAGGAATTTCTGGCAGTTTAACCTAACTGTGCGTAATGCTCGATTACCAATTTCGTAGTTCCGTACTCTATACCAAAGATTATGAGGAAGAAAGTGCCTTTATAAGAAATAATTTCTATTCAGTAATTGGAAATTTCTGATAGTATAACCTAACTGTGCGTAACACTCGATTACCAATTTAGTAGTTCTATACTCTGTGCGATAGATTATCAGGAATGAAATGCCATTCTAAAAAACTTTCTATTTAGTAAGTATGTATTAGGTGTTTCGAACCTAGTAACAAATTAGTTCATTGGTGACCAGAAGGATAAACCAAAGACAGCATGAACAGAAAGTATAATCTCATGCACATTCGTTTGGTGCTTACTGGCGACTCATCAGTAGGAGCCGGTATTACGTCCTTTAACCACTATATATTTTGGTGAGGAATGTAGGATAATAGGCTCGCAACACATAATACATACTTGCATATATATTAGTTCTCCGCAACAAACAGTATTTGACTGTTTCTATTTAGTAATTAGAAATTTCTGGTAGTTTAACTAACTGTGCGTAATACAAAATTACCAGATTCGTTGTTCCATTCTCTGTACGAAAGGCTATGAGGAAGAAATTGCCATTCTAAAAATTTCTAGTAGTTTAACTGTCTGTGCGCAGTTCCATTCTCTGTACGAAAAACTATGAGGAAGAAACTGCCATTCCTAGAAATAATTTCTATTCAGTAACAAGAAATTTCTGTTAGTTTAACTAACTATGCGTAATACTCACTTACCAGTTTCGTAGTTCCATACTCTGTACGAAAGATTTTGAGGGAGAAAGTGGCATTATAATAAATGCTTTTTGGGTGATAGTGTCAATATTAAAGAAATTTATTCCTAAACAAAATATGAAAAAATTTAACTATGCTTTTTGCTATCATATTAATTAAAGAATATGATTAAAAGCAAAATTTCTGTGAGGTGATCAGAAAAAAACTACTGACTTACAATAAACAGCTTAATATAATCCATCCTATTAGTGGTCTTCATTAAAGGCTGCGGCTGATAAACCGACAATAGATACTGTTCAGAAATAAATTAAGAGTAAGATATTTCAGAAATAGTTCTGAAACGGAATTACAAACAACAAAATATTCTAGGCCTAATATCTCAGTTAACATTCGTACTCAATGTGCTGGTCTCTTAAGAGAATTGTCCAATACTTAAATATTTCATCCAATCAACGTTTTATACCCATAGGTAATACTCCATGAAAATTTTTGACTAAGGATTAGTCTATAGCTGTTACATTCAAATCATGTTTCGATGTTATTTCAATTGATTCTCTTCTAAACCTACAGCGATTATTTTCTAAATAAATTTTAGGCAGATTTATTGTCTCCTTTTGTCATACATTTCAACCTGTTGTACACCATTATGTTAAAGTGAACCTAAAGACGATATCGTAAATACGAAATCGAAACAGCGCGAGGGTCCAAACTTTTAAATGTTAATCACTAAATTAAATTGCGAAACGTATTTTGTATTAAAAGATAACTTTACTATAAAGCACGTCTATTTAACAGTTAAAAATACCATTTTTCGCCAGAACTCAATTCGACTGCAAAATCTGGTACTTTGTATAGTATATTTTCCCAAACAAAGGTGAAGTTGTTCTATTTATTACATGCGTTATATAGATGTTACAGCTTGTCAGTGCGTAGTGTAGGTCGGACTATCCAATTGCTAAATAAAACCAGTCCAACATAATTTTAGACTGAAAAAAGTTGGCAATGTGGAGAACTTTGCCGCAATATATGAATGCATTTTACATAAAAATCACACTCCAAAACAGGCGAATTGCAACCTGTCTTCAAATCGAACAACGAAAAGGAGTTACACACAACGGAAGCTGTCAGCCGCAACAATTTTTCCGTAGCTAAGTAAACCAAAGAAGCTTTTACATGAGTTGTAAATTAACTAGTGAATTGTGTGTGTGCATGTGCTTGCCCGTGTCCATTAACGCGCGTTTACTTCTTTTCTGTACGTTCTTGTACAGTGCATGAGCCTAATCCATTTTATTGCCTTTTGCTATTAAAAATTCAACCATACAATTATCAAAATTTACAGAAGAATGGAGTTCAATCAAAAAGTGGCCTCTCGAACCAAGCTGTACATGATTTGCTTTATAAAAAAGGGATTTGTCAACACACTATTTGTTTATAAATTTAAATAATAATTAAAAAGCAAAAATCAATTCATATAGAAGACTGAAATGCACAAAAACGTTTAAAATACATTTCGCACGTTGGTCAGTGTACAATATAGATTTCAAATATGAAACATGCAGTTTTTAAGTGAATAAGAATCAAATTTAAAACAAAGCAAAAAGATGTAGGAAAGAGTAGAATTTACAAAATACACAGCACTTTTATGAAATTGTCAAATACCACTGAAAGTGTTTCCTATAGTTTCAAAGAGCTGCAATTGTTTAAAAAATATGCTTTATCCATATATACATTTAGTTCTAATCAATTACTCAAAATTTTCTTTCTGTGCCAGATTTGGTAATGTGGTTTTTAGACGAAATTTTTTTAGCGGTTTCCAGCCAGATTTAGCAGATTTTTTCTTTTCGACAAACTCGACGAAATTTTCATTGCCATTTTCACATTCATCATGTACGTCGGCATTATGATGAAGATCCAAACTACCGGAATGCGGACGGTTATTTTCTTGCGCCAATGGAGCTAGTGGCCACCTCATTTGTTTAGCAGTTCCCACAGCCTCACTCCGTTTAATACTGCAATGTTTACCTTTTAATACATCATTATTCCAACAGCCTTGTGGCACATCCTGCACAGACGCTCTATGCTCAAAGTTATCCAAAGAGGAGGATATGAGGGATTCGCGTGTCGACAAACGATTCGATGCTGAGCTTACGTTATAACCCTCAAATAGGCTGCATTCCTGCAAGTCAGAACCAATCTGCTTCTGCGCGTCTAAATTGACATTTGATGGCTGGTTGTTGGCCTTGGCATAACACTTAGTTGATTTGTAACCGGTGTTGCTGCTGCAGGACAATTGAGTTTTCGACGGCATTGAATGGACAGACCAACCACCTGATAGTGTTTCCGAGGAAACTTGTTTGACGACAGGAGTCGACGGAACCCTGCGATTGACGACATCTTGCTCACTCAATAGAGAAAGGTAATCTTCGCCCTCCACAGCATCGTAACCGTGATCATTTAAACTAGCGTCATCTAAATACAGAAGTATACGCATAAAATGCTCTTTCATAACATTTTTGGTTATTATCACAAATATAAATCAAGCACTAAGAGTAAATAATTAATATTTATTTGAGAATGCGAGTTTCAAATAAATTCATAGTACCCTTTTCATGTACAAAGTATGTTCAAATGAATATGAATTAATATATATATATATATATATATATATTTATTCATATTCATTTTGAACATACCTGTACATAAAAGGGTACTATGAATTTATTTGAAACTCGCATTCTCAATACATATATACAAATATATAATATACTATATATATATATATATATATACTTATATAAGTCAAAGAATACAGTAAGGTAAACACTGGAGATTACAAGATAAGAGACCCATCAGTCAATTGTGCGCATCACCTCGAGTTCAGACAAAATGCCCAAGCATGATTTTTTTATCCAATTAATCAACCATTGAATGCGCGGGTGGTGATAAAAATTATTTCAATCTAGATTACGAGCTTGACATAAACTCCAACTCCACTGCATATACATTTCTCAATATCAACCAGGCAATGTATAGTGTATAAAATGCAATTTATCCAGTAGACCGGTGTCGGCCTTACTCGAAACACTTCAAGTACTGTCCAGATGTGATAGAACCGCATTTCCATTAGCTAGTATGAACGATGCTGAAGCTTTCGTAAGGGACGAATACAAACCAAGCCCAATAGAAGACAAAAAAGGAAATGGAAATTGTGATCAATCGGATCTTTGTGAAACTGTTAGTGCAAAGCCAAAGCCCCGCGCACGCAAAACGCGGCATTGGAAAATATGAAGCTGGCACTCCGCAATCAAATTTCAAGAAACAATGTCCAGATGTTTTGCCACGGACGGGACTCGCAGTCGGTGACTCTATACACTAGGCCATCCTGCCGCACACTTTTCAAAAACGCTTTTTCATCTTTGCACATAGGAATGGTGCTATGAAGCACTGGTTCCAAATATAATGGGCAAGCGCACATCAGTCATGACTTATTCGTTCAGTATACCCTCAGTGTCTAATCCTTCTGCCTAAGTAGACCATTATTGTTGGTGTCAGAATCTAAACCACACGCTTTAACCGAAATAAAAAACAAAAGGGTGTCTGCGATCGCCAGATAAAACCAATGACCAAGAATTGGTTGATGAGGCTAACCGCACCCCAGACGAGGTATACGCAGCTCTATCAATGACATGGTCACCATTTTTTATTCGTACCGCACGTTAAAGTTAGGCCTGAGCGCGTCTGTGACTTACGCTTTCGGTGCCACTGGTGCTGAGTGTTAGAGAAGCTGCTCCGATTGCTATTTGTTAAACCACGCAGAAAGCGAAATTTGGTTTCCAACGTGGTACTTTTCCGAGTAGAAGAAGGAGCTACGGATGCGCGCGAAGACACACCACGCTCACAGCTTACTTCGCTAGTAAAAGAACAGGCATCATCAAGATTATCATCATTGTTAGCCGTTTTGACGATGCTATCAACCTTTTTCGCCTCGTCGTTATCTTTAACAATAGAAAAAACAATTTTCAACACAAAATGAGAAAAAGCAATAGAATTAAATAATTGAAAAATATCTCGTTCTCATTAATAATACCAATATCAGTTTCACAAAGATCCGATTGATCCCCATTTCCAAATACGCATCTGTTTTGTCTTCGATCAGGCTGGGTGCGTATTCGTCCCTTTCTTCCGAAGGCTTCAACATCGTTCAATGTATGCGAGACTGCTAGAGGTGAGAGCCGCATATCTAACTTTGATTTCCATTTATATTCAATACGGTTTGATCCTCGATAGTCAGTTTGCCGTCGTACTCTGATGATGATCATGGAAGGTCGAAACGCGTCAGTGCATTGCGGCTGGCAGTAGTTTTGTTATGTTGTTCGAGGACTGGTTATAGAAAATGGGATTCATGTTTACTTCAAGCTCGCCAACTTGATTTGAAGAATTGTTACACCACACGCGTAATCAATTAATGTTTAATTTATTGTCTATATATATATAGCGAAAGCTACAATCAGTTAATGTTCGTGACTACATAGAAATTGTGGACCCAACATTTCCATTCAAGTTCAATGTATGCGAGACTGCTAGAGGTGAGCGCGGCATATCCAACTTTGATTACCATATATATTCAATGCGGTTTGATCCTCGATAGTCAGTTTGCCGTCGTACTCTGATGATGATCAAGGAAGGTCGAAACGCGTCAGTGCGTTGCGGCTGGCGGTAGTTTTGTTATGTTGTCCGACTACTGGTTAAATACAATGGGATTGGTGTTTATTTCATGTGCGCAAACTTGATTTAAAGAATCGTTCATACTAACCATTGGAAATGCGGTGCTATCCAATCTTCTTGTTTTTGGATAGCACCGCGTTTCCAATGGTGAGTATAAACGATGTTGAGGCCTTTGGAAGAAAGGGACGAATACGCACCCAGCCTGACCAAAGAAGAAACAGACGCGTACTTGGAAATGGGGATCATTCGTATATTTGTGTAACTGATAGTGCAAAGCAGCAACCCTCGAACGCAACTCGCAGTGAGTCATCATATGAAGCTCGCACTGCGCAACAACCCATAAAAACACAATAAAACCGCGATTCAAATTTTAGACCAAGAAAAGCAGCCTACCTACATTTAAAGGCTATAAATATTTAGATGCTCTCATAATTAGAAAAGGAATATATACTAAAAGTTCCAACGAAGCACAGATTTTATTCTAACAATGAAACTGTTGGAAGAGGATGCTATGCTTACCAATATGCAAAATATTTGAATAAAATAGCATCCATGCATACATACAAACATACAAACAAGCATAAGCACACATATACATGAATTAATGCATACATGACTATGTACATACATGCATATATGAATAGATACATAAATCCATACATTGATACATAGATACATGCATACACACATACAGACATACATGCAAACAAACATTCATACATACATACATACACACATGCATGCATACATACATACAAACATACATACATAAAAACAAACATACATAAAGTCATACATGCATACATAAAAACAAGACAAAATACTTAAAAAATTGCACAATATTGCATTGAGTACATTTCGCCTGACAACTGACATCTATTTAAACCCAAAGTTCCAACTAACCATCCCCAATCTGTCACTGCTGAACAGACACCACACTAGGTGGGGTAGTGGTATGGAAATGAACATTTATATAATAAAACGAACATTGGTTGCGCGTGCGATGCTAACATTTACCTTAATCAAGGTTGCGATCTTGATATAATCCCTTTACTCTATAAGTAATTAAATATGTCAGGAAAAACTAAGAATTGTATAGTGGAGGAAAGACAATTCATCCAGTAGACCGGTTTCATCCTTATTGGAAACTCATCAAGAACTGGCCAGAATTGGCCGCGGATAGGGCTCGAACCTGGGCACGTCTGCTTCAGAATCTGGTGCTTTAGCCACTGAGTCACCCTGCCGCACACTACCACAATCTTCAGTCATATACTAACTAATGCAACTCGGTTAGTTCTTTTCTCTTTTAGGTGATGAATTTCACATATTTGAAGCTGATTTAGTTTTGATTGCATCCACCACTAAGTATCTCCTACCCAGTGTGAAAGACAAAATCTCAATACAATGTGCATCCAACGTTATTAACAACTGTAATTGAACATTTATATAATTAAACGAACATTGGTTGCGCGGGCGGTGATAACAATTACGATATTCAATGTTGCGAACTTGATTATAGTAACTGTAATTGTATCTGTATTTAATCTTATTCCAGCAGATGCAGCACAAGTTGGAAATCACGCCTGTCGGCCAAAAAAGATTGGTGTGCGTTTCCATCTACAGGTAAGCCAAACTTGTCATGAGAAATATGTGACGGACCAACACGAAGTTTTACTATTTTATTTAAGGTCGCATGTGTGGACACAACATTGGCTATTGCCTTAAATAGATTTCGAGACCTGCGCAAACCAAAACCATTTGTTATGCACTGTCATTACAATGAAGTCGTTCCAGCCACACGCAAAACAATGTTTAGTCGCATATTTTAGGACCAGAAAGATAAACCAGTCAGCATGAACGTGGTTATTAGGGACTCGTCAGAAGAAGCCGGTGCCACGCCCTACCTACATTATATATTTGGTCAAGGCATGTAGAGCAATTGGATGGTACAATGTCCTAAACGAATTTTTAGACAAGCAGTAGTGGGGTTAACTCCATAGTCTCCGACAATGCGAATTCAAACCCAACTCACTATATATATATATATATATATATATATATATATATATATATATATATACATGTATATATAATATACCAGGACTGTAAAGGGTGTCAATGTTATGCTTGTCTAGTCGGTAAATGGTGCCAACACTATGGTTTCCGAGTCGGTACATGATACCAACAGAAAGGATTTCAAGGTATGCTAAATTTCAGCAAAACTGAGAATTAGAACTACTTATGAATACCTGTTACTCCACCAAATACACACACTTTGGTCTTGATCAATACCAGTTGGCACATTTCGCAGTAATCGTAACATCAACTAAGAAAAACAAGTTACGACTCGATGCCATATCGCGTAGGGCATCCAACCAAGAACTACGATGCTCACGAGATCCACATGCTTGCGGGCGAATGGGTCCCATACTAACCAATTTGAACTTATTTTACTTCAACAGCTTCTGTCACGTAAAATGTTTCCTACCTTGTTTCTGCCACCAATCAGGTGCTGACTGACAGAATAACGCTCAACTGGGCAATTGAATTGAGGGCCTACATAAAACGTGGCCGAGCTAACGCAGCTGATTGAGCCTTATTGTTTTCTAACCAAGAGCACTTGTTGGTCGATCCAAATATACCTCAGCGGTGGGCATTCGTTGGTGATAACCTACATCTGCTATTACTCTAAAATAATGGTGGTCGAATGCATGTAAAAGTCTAAGATAATCAACTTTGAGCCAAGTCTAACTTGCGTACGATAAAACTGCACATACAGACGCATTACACACACGACGTTCAAGGCGGAGTGAGATGCACACGTTTTTCTCAATAAATGACGAATGTGAGGTAAGGTTACTCTAACCTTCACGATTTCCATATTCACATCATCAGACATAATGCCCTAGTTGTTGAAAGAGCTACCAAGATATGTGAACCAATCACCTACGTCCGGATCTTCACTTTGCAGCCGCAGAGTTGATGTGAGCGGTGGGTGATTCTGTAAATAAATATGGCATTCAAATGGCATGAAGTTTACATCGAAAGACGGAATATATTCAATAGGGCCTGATATGAAACTCAGTCGGCAAATAATAATACAATTTCATCTGCATAGTCAAGATCGACTAATGCTTCACCGGAAATAACATTGCAACCTGCACATCGAACGTGTAGAAGAACTTAGTTCATAATGGCATCGATAGAAGATAAAAGAAAACTTAGAACAGTGGACACACTTGACAGACACCGCTGCGAATGTTAAAGCTCTCCGATAATTCATTGCAGAATATGCATAATATTTGCAAAATTACTTGGCATAACAAATTTCGACATAATATCAAACTAAACTTTGCGATCGACTGCGTGTTGGTCCCATGTCCCTTTTTGGCAACTGACACAATAGCCACAGTGTTGGTACTCTTTACAGGCCTAGTATATATATATATATATATATATATATATATATATATATATATATATATATATATATATTATACATAGTGAGTTGGCTTTGAAGTCGCATTGTCGAAGACTGTATATGAAATTAGCTTCAATACTGCGGGTTTACACATTCGTATGGGAGATTGTACCGTCCAATTTTCCCACATTCATAGTGGGGATGGTTTGTATTCAAAGTTTGCCTTCTTTTAGATAGTCTGCTAACCAAGGATGATGAGTACTATCTTCCCAGGTGTCGGTGGAAAATAGAGGTTAAATTCACACGGATGGCTTAGAGAACGTAGTGACTACTCAGCTAGATATTTATCTTATCTTTCGGCTTGCATGCCAAAATACATTTTTTGTGTTTAAAGCTAACTTGCCTTGTCATCAAACAGTTAATTATTGCATTTTCGGCTGTAGGTACAGATATGCCTTTCGAGATCCTTTTACATTATTGAGCCTTATGGTGATATGTAAAGGACATACAAACCAACGTTTTTGTATGAATGGCATTATCAGTTTCGGTAATAATGAGTCGTACATTAAACCATCGTATCTTCTGATTTATTATTTGTGTATTTAGTAGAGGAGCTCCGGAAGAAGTCCGTCTTATTTATAGAGAAAATAGCTGAATTTCGCTTGCCCAATAGATGCTCTGTTGAGGAGAACATAAAATATAGGAACGAAGGAATCTCTCCCTCTCCCCGCTGACCAACGGGGAATACAGCGCTATTATTAGCTTACTAGAAATTACAGCAATTTCTGGTGTCTTTGACGAGTACACACTAACCGAACACCAAAATCATAACGTAGCCTAAAATATCTATCTCAGCAATTTGTCAATTATCACTGAAGCGTACACATAGAAATAAGAATATAATAACCACATCAGGTACACTTTAAGGCTTAGAATAACTGTCACGATTAAACGCTCTTGGCAGCTTTTAAAAATGCCGTTTACTGAATAAAAAACTCATCATCATCATCCTCATCGTCATCGTAATCATCATCATCATCATCATCATCATCATCATCATCATCATCATCATCATCATCATCATCAGGCACAGCCATATAAAAGCCAAGAATAACAGTTTCACTGTCATATAACCATAGGAAGTGAAACAAAAAACAAGAAAACTTTCATAAATAACGACAAAAATAAGAATTTTGGCATACAACTTAGTAGTGAGATTTATGAGAGATAGCATCTAGTAACTGTAGGTAAACTTATCTATATAGCACGCAGAAATGAGGCGGACTAAACCTCTACACAACACCACTATGGCCAGGTCAGCATTAAGGCAAGGCAACATCGGCAAAGCAGCCACAAAACTGACTGTTTAATTAAAAGTCTAAAATAATAATTAAATTTAATCTCAACCAGTTGGCCAGCTAGAATATGCCAAATAGAGAGAGAGGTAAGAAAGTCAGGTCATGCGAAATCTCTCGAAATAAAGATATGGCAATGTATGTTGAACGCCTTACTGTGCTTCCATTTATTCGCACCAGTAGCGTAATTTCTCACCAATCTTGTACAGTAGTTAATTTTGTTTGGCACAGCAAACGTGCTACGCCCAGAATGGCTCGTGCCACAAGCTGTCGTTTCTTGGTTTTGTGCCGCCGATAGATTTGGATTACTTCTCGAGTTGACCAGTCGCCTTGGCTTCAGCTAGTTGCATCCAAAATAGATAAAATGTAAAATAATGCAAATATGATCACTTGTTGAGCTTAGCTAACTAGATTAAATGCCTTTGCCAAAAGGCTACACTTCGTTAATCTACAACAGAGTTACAGGTACCGATGATTTAACGATCCAAACTTGCATGACCTCCTCTTTGCCACACTGCTAGGACAAAAATACAAAAATAGGTACAAAAATAATTTGTTGAAAAAGAAATGTTAACAAGTACCAAAATAGAGCCGGCTCAAACTACAGACTCTAAAAAACATTGGTGTTAGCAATCTGCAATGTTTAACGGATCTGTTAACTACTAAACCGGTGTTAAGTGGAAATTCATTGCCGTCTTATGTCATAAGCAGACCACCTGACATTTGTGTGGATAAGACAAATCAAGTAACTTCATCTTTGATTCTGCCTCTTTTTCTTCTCTTTCCTCTTCTCAATCTAACAATAACGCTCTTTTAGATAATATGAATATGGTTGGTGTTGATCATATCACAGAGCCCAATATCGGCAATAGTTTAAGTAGTCTACCATTCATTAAACCTGGGTTAGGTTTGAACATAGGCGCATTTAATGGGTGAACATTAAAACCACTTGGAAAACAAAAAGCTTATGCACGCACGTCGGATAAATTGTGAATCGATGTATGTTGTGTATATGCAACCAGAATACGGGATCCTACGTGCATTACAGAACTGGGTGCATCGTCCTAATCTACACGTTATTGGCTTCGAACATCTGGTTCCACGGAGTTTTTCCATACCGGTAAATGGGGCGTCGGTATTGTCCTTAACACACGAGCTGAAGCTTGCTTAATTGAGTGGATCCCCGTAAAAATCCGACTTTGTGCGGCACGTTTAAACTTATATACTAAAATTAATGCAAAAAGCCGTAATCAACATTGCCTTTTCGTTGTATTTAAATATGCGCCTACTGATTACAGCACAGACGAAAGCAAGTACGCCTTTTACCCCAAACAAAGCTCTACTAAAATATGTGCATTTAGTAATAAGTTATAGATGCCGTGGTTGCATCCAGAATTGTTGTTTAATTTGGAACACTTATCCGTTGTACATTTGCACTAAAATTTTCCGAGAAAATAAATAAACCCCAGATTGATGTAAGCAAATTCAAACAACCGTCCTTCCGATAAAAAAATGAAGATATTCTAAAGTCTAAGCTAACTGGTTTGGATGGCCAAAATCCGAATTTACCTTGGTCCAAGATAAGTTCCACTATGCACAATGCAGGTACTGCTGCATGGGGCGTTGCAAGTCCCCCTAGAGATAATCACTTGTTCACTGTAATATCTATGGACACACTCGAAACAAAGCGCAAAATTCCACCTGGTTCGTAAGACGTTAAATTAAGCGCAGTCTAAAAGTTGATCTGAAATCGTTTTTGGAAAAGAAAGGCTGAAGAAACGGAAGAAGAATTCGTATCAGGTAATAGTCGCATTTTGCTTCAACTTATCCGTGCAACAGGTCCGAGAAGATTAAAATTTATCGTAACTATAAATGATAGTAACAACCATCTAGTAACCGATATAATGAGTCGTCATGATAGGTGGACTGAACACATCGAAGATCGGGTTTCTTGGGCACCTGCGTCAGTTCCGATTCCAGATGGCATACCCAAATAAACAGTGTGGAATGTTAGTCTGGAAGAGTCATGAGTTAGATATACATCGAAAAGGTGCAGACCCTGATAATTTGCTTCTGGGATTATTTAAGGCTGAGGGCGATATAATTTTGGGAACGTTGAAAAACCTTTTTCTTGCTATATGGAATGAGGAGACCGTACCACATGATTGGAATTAATCGACCATTATTTCAATCTTCAAAAATTGCAATCGTAATTCGCATGATAACCAAAGCTTGTTTCGTTTATCCTACATCGTCTTAGCGATTCACGTGAATCACACACTAGAGAACAGGCTCGAATCCGCTCAGGACAAGGCTGTATTTATAATATTTTGACGTTAAGGCAAGGTCTTGAACAGCGACATTTATATCGCTGTTCGACAATAGCCGTCTTTCTTGACTTCAAGGGTGCATCTGACTCGGTGAATCGCTGTTTTATTCCATATTCTGTCGAAAAGTAGTGCCAAAATTTTTATTATTATTACACGCACTCTGTTCTGGTCGCGTTAAGGTCTACAATGAATTAACGTACAACTTTACAACCGGCAGTGATGTTCGTCAAAGCTGTCCTCTTTCCACCTTTTTGTACAATTTTGTAAACGATATATTGTGAAAAACACTCTTCTACCCGTTAAAAATCCAGGTATTTAATTTCTCCCGAGCGGTGAACTAGTCGATCTTTACTATTCAGATATCGTAATATTATTCGACAATCGAGATTCTGCTCAGGCCACCTCGAATATATTAACAGACTTTGTTCCGTCTTTCAAGATACTTTTATAGGATCACCCATTGCTCACTCCAACTCTGCGACTGCAGAGTGAAGTTCTAGACATAGTTAACTGGTTTACATACCTTTACATACCTCTATCAATAATTCAGGCAATATGTCTGAGTATGAGAATCATGAAAGCTAGAGTAGCATCCTCAAACCTTCGCATTTATTGAAAAACGCGAGTATTTCACTCTGCCTTAAGGGTCGTGCTTACAATACATCTGAACGCGCAGTCTTACCATACGTTAGTGAAAATTGGCCTCTTATAGTTGATGATTTTAGACGCTAACAGGCACTTGATCATCGTTGTTTGAGAAACAGCACATGAGTTACCAACAACAAATAACCAGCGCTGACATCCGTAGACGAATTTTTGGATCGGCCAACAGGTGCTTCTCGGTATAAAAATAAATAAGGCCCCACCAACTACATTAGCTCGGTCACGTTTTGCATATTCCATCATTTTTATTGCCCAGTAGAGCACTATTCTCTGATTCAGCGCCCGACTAGTGTAAGAAAATAGGTGGCAGATTTTGACATGGCGGAAACAGTTAAGGTCAACTACATCAAAATTTGGTAGTTTGGGACCCACCCGTCTTCATAGTTCTCGGTTAGAAACCCTTAGCGATATGGCCTCGAATCGAGGTCAGTGGCGATCTTGCTGCAGATGTCTAGTAGAATAATTTTCGTAACTTCCTTTTCTTAATCGGGCAGACACAGCTACGAGGTTTGGTTTTGTTTATGGTGTGCTACAGTGAAAACCGCAAGGAAGCTGTATTTCTGATGTTGCCTTGTCCCTAATGGTGTTGTGTAGAGGTTTAGTTAGTCTTACTTTTCTGTGTTATCTAGTTAAATATACTCATAGTAACAAGGTATTCTCTTTCTCGTAAATCTCACTAATAATTTGTGTAGCGATATTAATATATTTTCGTTAGTTAAAAAAATTTGTTGCGCTTCTTATGTTTATATGGCAGTGAAACAAGTTACTATTGGCGTTTGTATGGCTTTGTATGATGATGATGATGATGATGATGATGATGATGATGATGATGATGATGATGATGATGATGATGATGATAACCTTTCAATTTCCTCGTCGTCAAAATTAATGCACAAATACAGTTTTAAGCGAATGGGTCTATCCACACAACACCATCAGAAGAAAGGATGCCTATTGTCTACAGAATAACATCCAAGCGACCGCAGCATGAGCAACTACGGTCATCACAAACGTCCGGAGAGCATCACCAGGAAAGCGAACTGGCGAGCAGACGCAGCAACAAATTTCTATTAACAAGTCTGATGTTTGAGGGCATAAAACTAACCATTACGGTGGACACAGACACCAGCTCAATAAACCGTCTTACTCCAGTCTATTAATTTTTAATCACGATTACGATCATGATATACACACCTGACTCATTATGCACACACATTTGCCAGTATAAACTAGGTATTGCTTAGTTTGAAAAGGTAATTCATCCAGTAGACCGGTTTCGTCTATATTTAGGAACTCATAACGTACTGTTCAGAATTTTCCGTGGCCAAGGCTCGAATCTGAGCACGTCTGCTTCGGAATCTGGTACTCCAACCACTGAACCACGCTAGCCGCACACTACACACAACTTTTAGTTATGTACCTACTAAGCCATTCCTTCAGGTTGAGCGGCAGGGTGGCTCAATAGTTAGAGCACCAGATTCCGAAGCAGACGTGTCCAGGTTCGAGCCATGTCCGCAGCTAATTCTAAACAGTACATGGTAAGTTCCCAATTAGAACGAAACTGGTCTGCTGAACGAATTACCTTTTCCACACTATACAATTCTTAGTTTATACAGCAAATGTATGTACATAATGGGTCAGGCGTTTACATCAAGATCACATCCTCGATTAAAAGAAATTGTTATCACCACCCACGCAACCAATGTTCGCTTAATTACGCCATTCTGAACCAAACGATTTTGGAAGGATATCAATTAAACTATATCAGTTTGCTTTTAAGTTGAATTCAATAACGCATTCGAAAAGCTCCAAGCCATTTAAACGTGTACCATATCAGAGCTATCCACACAATTATAACATCTCAATAGCATTTTGCAATTAAAAACAAGCCAATAACGTTAAAATGTTTGTGAAATTTTATTGATGTCAATAAACATACTAATAAAATTAGTCTTGATAATAATAAATTCGGCAACAGAGGAAATAAGAATGTGCATAACTTACCCTTTTTAAGCCTGTCAAACTTGATTTACTGGATACATTCGCAACATAGCTGTTAGCCACTATAATATATACAAAAGTAAGGATTGACAAACGTTTATTTTAACATTTTTTTAATGTCTCAGCCCAATTCTTACATTAGTAACCGAATAAAATAAATAATCAAAGCCAAGTATGCAAGCCTTCGCTGTAGTCATGGTAACAAGTACCAACACTAATCATTATAATAAATATTTGAACATTTATATATGAAAAAACCTAAAAAAATGTGACATGATCAATATAATAACTCTGATGTCCGCCAAAGTGAGTTATGCTCTTGACGATGATGATGATGATTTAATCATTATGAAAATAGAAGAAGCAGTGTTTAGTTATGTCTTCCATTTGATAAATCGGGAATTCATCAGTGTTCACTTTAATTGAAGCATCAAGGAGCTTCGTAATAGTGGATACTTAGCAGGTAACGCCAACACAAACTTCTCTAGTGAAAACATAGAATTCATATTATGTGTGGCAATTTTTATTAATCACTAGCTGTACAAGGCGACACGTTGTTGTCGCTCAATCTGGTTAAATGGAAAAGAACGAAAAGAGAAAGCGCGCGTTTCTAATATATTCAATTCCAGTATTCTCGTAGGCGAACAATATGTTTTTGTTCCACTGTATGTGCGAATATAGAAATCAGCTGGTTAAGCGACACTAGAGCACGCAACATACAGTTTTCCATGTGTCAATATACAAACCGCACAATTCTAAATATTCGCTCTGAGCTTTGCTGATGGGAACAGCAAACACCGGTCGAATTTGGAATTGCAAACTATTAAATTCGAATGATCTATCCGTTGCAGTCATAGGAATGCGAGGAATGAGGACATCTTCACCATTGATTGATCCTGTCAAGATAGTTTCGTCCACGACGTCTATAATTAATTATTTTTCAGCAAGCCGCGTGCCGTTGCGAAGCCTTGGTTGGTTGATATTTTGCAAAATGTTTATCACGCCGAATTGCATTTTCAGTACATGAGATGGCGTCCCTGGAAGATCGAGTTGATTTTAGATTTCTGTTGGATAATTAACCGAGTTATTTGTTTCCGCAAAGGTGTCGATTGACTTGTTTGTGATTATCTTGCTTTGACTGTTTGACTCAGTAATAACGTTAAGTCCGAAAACGTCTTTGTTCTTGGTCGCAAGAATATCTCGTTCACTTAGCCAATCATGATTCTTTTAATTGTTTTGAACGACGCAAATTAATTTTTCAGCCAATAATTTTCAATAAAATAAAGAAGTTAAGGAACAAAAAAATTCGTCCTGAGGTCAAACCATCTGCATCTTTTCGTTAAAAATTTTCAACTATTGGTTGGCGAATATCTCAGCGGATCAATCGGTTTGCAGTTGGTCACGCATATTTGTAGTTAATTTTAACTTCTCTACCTGTCGCCACAAAGTAGAACATTTAAGGCAAGCATTCACTTCATTTGCTGATTACGATTGAGAAATAATTCTGGTCCTATTTGAATTACATTGCTACTAGGTGCGCAATACCTAGTACATTATTTCAGTGTATGGATTTGCTGGAGTAAGGGATGTTCAGAAGTAATTGTAATTCTCAATTTTGGTGAATTTTAGCATATCTCGAAACCCATTTTGTTGGTATCATGTACCGATTCGGAAACCATATTGTTAGACTCATGTAACTTTTTAGTACTATAATGTTAGTATCGGGTATTGACACAATAGCCACAGTGTTGGTATCCTTTACAGACTCGATATATATATATATATATATATATATATATATATATATAATAGAGATAGAGAAAGAGTGAGTTAGCGTTGAAGTCGCATTGTCGAGACTTTATATGATGTTAGCTTCATTACTGCAGGTTTACACATTCTTATAGGAGATTGTACCGTCCAATTGTCCCATATTCCTCACCCAAATATATAGTGGTTAAAGGGCATAATACCGGCAGTAAGCACGAAACGAATGTGCATGAGATTCTACTTACCGTTCATGCTGTCTTTGGTTTATCATTCTGGTCACAACTGAACTAATTTGTTACTAGGTTCGCAAAACCTAATGAACATTTATTGGTAATACTTTAAATCAAGTTTGCGAGCTTGAAGTAAACACCATTCCCATTATATTTAACCAGTCGTCGAACAACATAACAAAACTACCGCCAGCCGCAACGCATTTATTGGTAATGTTTGACTGAAATCTCCTACACGCAATATGCGTTATCAAATGGTTCGTTGTTATCACGCAAATCTTGTAATGATTGATAAAGAGCCGCCAGGGAATTTTTTGCACCAATGTGCATTCATTCCAAACAATAAGTTTGTATTTCTGCAATACATTGCTCATGTTGGATGGTATTGAAATGTTGCATGTGATTGATCCAATGAATTGAATCTCCAATGTAAATTATATATATATATATAGCATATATATATATATATATATATATATATATATATATGATTGCTTTTTTCGAAGATAAGACATAATCAATACAATTTAACAATAATTGATTGCGCGGGTGGTGGTAACATTTCTTTAAGTCAAGTTTGCGGGATTGAAGTAAACAACAATCCCATTGTATTTACTTCAATCTCGCAAACTTTATTTAAAGAATGATAATCGGTTCATTCTAAGCAATCGGCACGATCTCCTCATTCAATAAAATACGAAGTTATATCGCCACCATTAGCTCGGAAGTAAAACATCGGGGTGTAAAGCTTTACGGCGTTTAAGAGGGACTTTCTTTCCACATGTCTCTCTAAAAGGTGTTCGAGATTAACGTTCCACACTATTAACACAAGAATAATTTTTTGGGATCGTAACTGACGCATGTGATTGTGAAATTTTATCCTTGAAGTGTACAGGCCACCTATGAAGACGACTTATTCCATCGGTTTATATATTGTCGTTACTATCATTTATAGTTTTGCAATTTTTTTTATTTTCTCGGAACATTTTCATGGATAAACTAGAACAAACAGCGAATATTACACAGTCTGCGTTTTGACTAACACAGCTTTCATTCATTCCAGTAATTTTCTTTTAGAAAAATATTTCGGCCCATCTTGCAATAGGCCTTTGTGGTGCATGCAGAAACAAATAAAACAAGTGTTGGAGCCACTTCGGGAGTGTATGAGATCCATGCAATGATTGCAGTCAAGTATGTTGGGTAAACCGTCCAATAAAAGTAAGAAGAGGTGAACAAAAAACTGCATGTAAGTATGGACAAATTGCTAAATCAGATCTTGCTCGTCATGTAGTGGAGACTGGGCATACTATCGACTGGGAGGAATGCAAACACATAGCAATATGTAGTCGTAATAGGGTGACGAGATTGATTAGGAAATCTATAGAAATTAAATCTAGAGATGATATTATGAATGAAACAGCTGTTGAAAAATCTTTAGGTCCGTTTTCGAATACTGCACTAGCTAATGGAAGGAAAAGGCAATTGCATTAATTGGTAAATGAAGCTAGCTCCAGTAAAAGATTAAGA
>JAQBSW010009550.1:0-28221 GCA_029291075.1 Eudiplozoon nipponicum
CGACCGCGCCGAAGAGGAATCAAAAGTAAATATGCCGGCGTTTTCAGCCGAATCGACGAGTTATTTCAGACCGTCATCAGAGTTTAAGCCCATGCTGGCACCACTAGATGTGGAAAGGCCACAGTTGTGGTTCGAAAAATTTGAAGCATCAGTTCGAGCCCAAGAATTTACATTAGAAGCACCTATTGTGCGTGTGGCTGTCCAGAAATTAGTGGACCGGACAGTAGCAGTCCAATTGGAATTGCCGGTTGACCTCACGTATGAAGAGTACAAAAAACGAGTGTTGGATCACTTCCGGACCAGGCCTCAGGAGGTGTTTTCAGAATTTTACAGCCTCAAACCATTACTGTGTGAGATGCCCCTGAATACCATGGCACGTGTCAAGCGGTGGTTCTCAAAGCTAATTGAGTCTTTTTCCGGGCTGCAACCGCATGAGGCCATCATGTTTATGCTGCTGGGTCCTACCAGATACGGTGCAATATCCAGCGCCCAGGGAGGCCTGGAAGAGAGACTTGAGGCTCTTCAAAGTTCGGCCATGATGACAAACAAAGTGGCAGCTGCAACTCTACGTCTGGGTCCAGTTATAACATATGGCAGGAGCGACATACCGTACTGCAATTCCTCGCGGCATAATAATCAATTCCGCGACAGAAGGCAACAGTCAGTGGCCTGGAAACAAAGTCAATATATAAGGACACCAGCTCCGACCAATACGGTATCTAAGCGTCAGTAAAACCAGTATATAGCTCCTTGAGAATGGCCAGTTCAGTTGGGAAACAGGGTTCACAATCTCACAAATAAATGTGGTCGAGATCAAGGCACAAATATTAATCCTTCGGAAGCTCCGAGGGGTAGATCGAGTGAAGACCAGCAGAACAAAAAAAAGTATTTGGAAAAGATGGCCTTTGAAGAAAAGGAAGTGTGAGAAACTTTGCCAAATGTAAGGATTTTTATTAAAGTTAAATTTTTAGAACTCTTCTACGGACAGCCAGTTATAATGCAGTTGGATTCTGGAGCTGATATGTCGGTATTACCACTGACTTGGACATTGAACTACGTAAAACCTAAGAGAGCAAATTTTTGTCAGGCATCGGGCGAATCGATGGTGGCTGCGGGCGAGTGGGACACGAAATTCTTAATAAATGAAAATATCTACCATATGTATTTTGTTATTTTGAATGCGCAAACGCCCTTATTGGGACTAGATTTCATTAGAAAATGTGTTAAGAAGATAGACTGTCAAAATAAGCGTATATGCATATCGAGGCTTGAAAGAAGAAAGTCAATAAAGTCTATATGTACCCCAAAGGGGCAAGAGGAGACCAGTTGTCTGCCTGGGTGGTGGAAGAATCTTCAAACCCAATATAACATTATATTCCAACAGCCTGATTGCAGCGAACGTCCAGGGCCGACGGTCGACCAGTTTAAGCTAAGGCTAGAACTAAATGAAGGTTATGAATCAACAAAATTATATGGTGCTCCTGCAAAGAAATTATCCGCAGCGACACGAGCAACCAAAAAATTGATAGAAGCCGGCTTTCTTGAACCGTCATCATCTATTTTTCGAGCTCCGACTGTTTACGTTACGAAAAAAGATGGTTCGCTGCGACCGGCAATTAAACTCAGTGCATGATCTTATCCTACAGCTAGCGGGAGGCAAATAGTTTGCCGTGCTTGATTTTAAACAGGGATTTTGGCAAATAGATGTGTGGCCAGAAGACCGATGGAAATTAGCAAGACAGGTACCCAAGGTCATTTCCAATTCACCCGGGTACCATTTGGTCTTGAAAACGCACCGAAAGTGTTCCAAAGAATGATGAACTCGTTCGTGTCTGACTTAACTTGTACAGCAGCTTACGTGGACGATGTTATTATATGGGCACTACAGAACATGAATTACGTGTTAGGCTGCAGAAGATGTTGGCCAAAGCTGTAGAATGGCGATTACACTTTAATCCAGAAAAGGTTCAAATAGGTCGAGAAGTGCGGTTCCTGGGGCACTCAGTCTCAGCGGAGGGATGTATGCCATTAGATTCGAATGTACAACCTATCAAGGATTATCCGGTGCCTACTACTAGAAAACAATTGCGCAGATTTATTGGTATGGTGAATTTCTATAGACAATATCCAGCATGGATGGCTGTTACGCAACAACCCTTGTCTAAGTTTACCAGTGTCAAGATACCGTTTCGTTGGATGGAGGAGGCTCAAGAAGCGTTTATTCTATGCAAGCAGAAATTAATAGAGGCAACTATTTTGACTTTCCCGGTAGGTAATGTGTCAATTGTTACCGACGCGTCAGATATTGGGATAGGAGCGGCGTTACAAGCTGACGGACGTCCTGCACAATATATAACTCGCAAACTCACTAAGGCGGAACAGAACTATGCCTTCACGGAAATGGAATTACTTTCCGTACAATGGGCGCTACGGAAGTTTAGATATTTTGTCATCGGAGGACACGTAGACGTTTTTACCGACCACAAAGCGCTAGTGCATTGGAGATCACTATGTATTGAGAAGAAACGTGTACACCTAGCCATTGAAAAGCTGGAAGAATACGAATCGCGACTGCGGCAGCCGATGCGCTCAGCAGAATTTCCGCTTTGCGGGTTTCGCCACTTATAAAAGTCTCTGAAGAAAAAGGAAAAGATGCCATGTGCCAGGAAATAGTGAATCAATTAAAAAACGGCACAGTGTGTCCACATCATATAAAACGTTGAGCCTACAGAACGGCCTTTTGGTGCAAAAAGAAGGACAATCAGTGCAATGGTTTGTGCCGGAATCGATAAGAACAGAATTAATAGCCTTTTGGCATGAAACGTTGGGACAATCGGCGCTGGGCGGCTCATTGAGACATTGCAGTCACGATTGTATTGGCCTGGCATGTCCAAAGAAATTCGTAGCTATTGTCAACAGTGCACTACATGCCAACGTTGTAAACCACAAAAACGAGAAAAAGTCACTCCTATTTCTGGAACGAGTTTCTGCATTTCGACCTGGTAGGTCCACTGCCGGTAGCTCGCGGCGGAGTGTCCTATGTGTTTTCCATGGTCGATAAGTTTACCCGATGGGTCGAGTTTGTACCACTGAAGAAGATCACAACAGAAAAGATTATAACGTGCTTAGAAGAGCGATGGCTCAGTCGATTCGGTGCCCCACAAGTTATTGTTACCGATCAAGGCGCACAGTTTGAGTCGAAAGAATTTAATCAGTGGTGCAAAGACCTTGACATAAAGCATTCCCGCACAGCCACTTATCACCCGCAAACCAATGCGACGGCTGAGCGCGCACATAGGATGATGAAAGAGGTACTGCGATGTTGGTGCCACGAGAGCCCGGGAACGTGGAGAGACAAATTACATTTGGTCGAGCGGGCCATGCGCTTTACAGTCTCAACAGCTACAGGATTCGCTCCAACGACCATGGTCTATGGAGGACACATAAGAATGCCAGGTGAACCTGTAATCCAAGGATCCCATGAGCGCTGCACCATAGCGGATATTCAGGAGCGACTAAAACAGTTAACTGAATATGTTGGCGCCACACAGCGACAAGGCTATGCAAGGCAACCGACACGCACTCGCCTAAAGGTCGGCGACTATGTCATGGTCGCGGAGGTCGAGCCCATGGCACTGCAGGCTGTCAATGATGGGCCGTATCGCGTGGAGAGGGTGGACTCAGAGCACAATACAGTTTTTGTTAGCATGCCCGATGGACCACGAGCTGTTGCACTGGATCGTTTAAGCAGAGTGCGAAAGCCGATTCCTGAGGGGGGGGAAGATGTGGCAATAGCCACCTTTAAGACAAATAATGAACAAAGGGTCTTATCTAGGGCAGACATTATTTCAACAGAAATTCCTCGCAGAAGCGCCCGTATAAGGATGAAGCAGTCAGCCCAATGATAAAAGCAGACTTCGAGCCGAACTGAACATAAATTAATTAATATTTGTAAATTTGTTTTATTAAATCGATGCTCGTTATGCGAGCAAAATTCTATATATAATTGAGTTAAAATAAAGCATGTGTGGTACAACCATCAATGGCTTCTGATGGGTTAAAAACGTTGATTCAGGGACTGACTACTCAAATGAACAATTTAACTGCAAAATTAGGCATAATTGCGTCTCGTCTGAACGATACACTAATAATAAATACAGACGATATCCGAGTGCATGGCCCATCCAATATAGGTGCACACAATACACACACCGCGCGTAACACGCCGGTAACATTCAGTAGATTACTGTGTTTTAGCTTTCAAAGCTAGGATTTATATTTTGTGTGCTCTTCATCAATTATCAGTGACTTTATACGATACTGCTATGGCACTCTGAATTTATTTATCGTGATTTATGACTTTCTGCTTTAGTGCCAAGATATTAAATTTGTGTTAACAAAATTTTATTTTGTTGCCGTCTAGAGCACGGTCAATTTTGACAAACATTGAATTTTAATTAACTTTTTAACGTTGTTCATAATACATGTATGATACTTAGACTTAGCCTTCTTACATCACGATACTGGAAAAGGGGTCTGAAGCCAGCTAAATTGTAGGGGTATTTTAGCGGGGTAGCTATCTAGTTCGTGATGTTTTACCCTTCCTACATAGAACTGGTAGCTGCTGTTGAGATCCGTGCTTATGATCAGTCCCCGACCATTTTCCGATGGGTGATGTGAGAAGGCTAAATTGAAATATCACATGTATATTGTACACAATGTTGCCAAGACGAATTCACAATTAGTCCTACTTGACCGTGCTCTAGACGGCAGCAAAACGAAATATTGTCAACAAAATTGAATGTCTTATACAAAAGTAATTATCAATTCACAGTTAAACAAAACAGTTCGTGCTCTAGATGGCAACAAAACGATATATTGTCAACACAAGTAATAATCAATTCACAAACGTCTAAATTGTGATGAATACATGTAAACGATTAAAAAAATTTGATGATATAAATTATAGGGGAGTTTTGCCAGAATAATTACTCCCTACATTGGATTGGTAGCGGCTGTAGAGATCCGTGCACATGATCAATCCCCGGCTTTTTCCCGATGGGTGATGTGAGAAGACTAATACCAATGATCACAGATGTATTGTAAATAACACCGCATATAAATTCATAAGTAGTCAAAATTCACCGTGATATAGACGGGAATAAAATTAAATTTTAACATAAATGAATGTCTCAAACACCAGTCACAGTCAAACTAAATTGTCCGTACTCCAGACGGCAAAAAGACAGAATATTTTTCACGAAGTTGAATGTCTTATGTACAAGTCACAGTTAAAAAAATTGTCCCTGCTTTAGACGGTGGCAAAATAAACGCTGTTTACAAAGTTTAAAATCTTACATACAAGCAATTATTCTTTCACAAATGTCTGAATTGAAATGAATATATTCAACTGATTGAAAATACATGATGATATGAACATAGTCACTGTTAAAAATTGTCACTGAAGATAAGTGGATAAAATTCGTGTAAAAACTTCAATGAAAAAAGTTCACAAATAATTAGTTCACTGTTTGCTATAGTTTTAACTTATGTAATTATAATAATACATTGTTCTCTGAAATTTGGATAGGCATAGTAAAATATGAACAGTAAATCCCTTGCATAAACTGCGAATAATCCAACTGAGCGAAATAAACCCACTGTGACACTATAATCCACCGCATGTTCCATGCGTATCGCCCACGGGTGTGTATATTTAATAAACAACCCTATTGTAACGACACAACTTAATGGCCGACATATTGCGTAAATTAAATTAAATTTTATTTACGTTGCACCATTGAGAAAAAATCGAAACTTTCCGTTTAACCAATAGTGTGCAAGTAGACATATATTACTATGGCATGCTATTAAAGAACGGAAATTAACCATGCAAGTCAGTTGTCGCATTTGCATTCTGCTTTGCGTTACGCGTGTGCGTTCTGTCGGCTGTCAATACCTATGCGTAATTAAAACGCGACAACAGCCAGAGTCAACCCAAGGCTCTAGGGCATCTTCACACTCTGAATAATTCAGAACGGACGACCAGGCCCTGTTAAGGGCCCCCTATAATAACAGTATCTATATTCAGAGCACCTTAACCGAGTTTGTAACATCGTACGGCATTTACTTGAAGCCGGGGCGTTTACAAAATTGGTGTCCGCGCCAGGATATTGATTATTGTTCTGATTTTTTTTGGTATAAATAAAATTGACTTCCTTTTCCATTAATTTGGGATAAAAATAGATTAACATTTGCGTTTTCTTTACCCTGATCTTTACTTTTACTTTACTTTACTGCGGCTGACTCCTTTTGGAGGATAAGTCGGCTCCACATTTCATGGAGTTTCTTGGGAATTTGGTACAAGTGGTGTCCCCTCACCACTCGGCTTTTTGATCGAGGACGCACCTCTAACCTTTGCAAATCCAAGCGCAGTTCGCAAGGCAGCGGTAAGTTGTCGTCGGATGGCTTCTGGAGAGCTCATTTGCTTGGAAGTATACGGGGGTACTGTCCAGGAAAGAGTCCATGCAATCCCGTGGCCGTTGAACCTTTTGTAGTGGGGAACACACGAGCCGTGGTGCCGTCGTTAAGCCCATGTGGTATTTTAGTAGAGATCCAACGGTCGGAAGTCCACCACGCCCTGACACCACCGCTACAGTCTCGTTGAAGCCCATACGTAACAGATCGGCCATCATATTACGGTTATCAACCGTACACGTTGAGGAGGGGATGGACTTTACCCTGATCGTGGTCTTCTGGGAATTTTGTTGGGTATATATTCGTTGATTTGTGTTGAATTTTTTTGGGGAGATAATAATAATAATACATTAGCATCAAAGGCCAACGGGGCCTCTGTTCATCTTTCCTACGTACAAAACGGCACCGTACGTACTCGACAGGCTCAATTGCGGATAATTTCAATTTTTGGAAGCAGTTACTGTGACGTGCTTTTGTTCTGTGCTCATTCACCTGTGGAAGCTTTCTGTGAGTAAGCGTTTCGTTAAAGTATATTTATATATTTTCATATTGCTTATAAATTTATGCTTTTAAGATCCCGTAAGATTGTTAGAATGTCAGGTCCAAATTTAGATATTGATGTTCCTGTTTGGGATGGAGATAGTGAACTATTCTTTATGCGCGTAGACTCCGCTTTCTCCCCGTTTCCTGATTATGACAGTCATCAAAAACTGTCGAAGGTTTTTGCTAAACTACCTTCTGAATTGCAGCGACGGATTTATCCAAAGCTTGAGGCCATTAGGAAGCTACCTAATCCCATTTTGGGCCTACAAAACGAAGTAGAATCCTTGCTTGGGCCCACAGAAACTGAGCAGATAATAAACAAATATGCGCAGTTAGACATGCCAAACCTTGGCCCCATCGAAATATTGAGGGAATTACGGAAACTTTGGTATAAAACCAACATTTCTGACCATGAGGCTAAAGTTTTTATTAACAATCTTCCACAAACATTAAAAATCTTTGCCAGACAGCTTCCCAACACTCTCCCTATAGATGACTTATCTGAGAGATGTGAGTTAGAATATAGGGTTTTGGAACCAAAAGTGAATCCATCATTCTCTTCTTCACCCCCGCAAGATGATAGACTCTCCTTTTTAGAGAGGACAGTGGTGAACATAGCTAAAGTTCTAGAAGGATTGGCCATTACCAAATCCAAGCTAAATCAAGTGAATGCTTGACCCAAATTCATTCCTAAGCCCAATTATAACGGTAGGCGGCGTTCGAGATCTCCGCAATCCTTCAATAAATATGCCCAAAAGAACTGGTGTTATAACTACCATAAGTTATTTTATTCATTTCAAGTCAGTCTTTGTCGTTCCGAAGAATTTCCAAATGAGTGCTAATTTCCACAGCTGACGGAAAGGACAACAGACCGCAGGCACAAGGGTGTATCAGTATCGGGAAACTTCTGGCGCAGGAAGTAGAAGACCGTACTTTCTGCACATCAACGGCATCAACGGCGCCACAAGGAAGAAGCCAACTACAATCCGACATCCCTGTCGACTCTTTTCGTCCACGCCAAATTTTTCACATAGAGAACCAAACGGACAACGCCGGTCGCAATCACCAGCCTACTTGTTTGCATGACCCGGCCAAACAGCCCAACGAACTTCTGCACCTTCTTCATTTCAAAACTGGCGAAGAGTTCATCGTAGACACAGGTGCGGCAGTCTCAGTTCTCAAGGGTGATTTAATGGCCAAGATGTCGCTAGGCGTTCTTCTCGCAACAGCTACAGGCGAGCCCATACCAACTGATGGCTGCCAATACCGCACACTCAACATAGGTCTACGACGTGAATTTTCCCACAACTTCATCATTGCCAAGGTCTCACATAATATAATAGGCCTTGATTTCCTTCTGAAATTTCGGCTCATTGTTGATCTTGCCAATCAAAAGATCATCGACCCCTCCACCGGACTTGAGCAAAGTTTTTGGACACTTGCCTCCGAGCGTTTGGAGTTACAGGTCATTCAGCCAACCCCAGTGCATCATTCAGCAGAGATATCAGCAGCTCTTCAAAAATACAAATCGCTTTTCGATCTTAACAAGTCAGAGCTACGAGTCTTCAACACGATGCATCATATCGTCACAGTAGGACAACACATTGCACTCAAGAAGCGGCCACTGCCCACTGCTAAGCTGAAAGCTGCCCAAGAAGAATTCTCAAGGCTTTTGGAAGAGGGAATCATTAGACCATCGAAAAGTTCATGGGCGTCACTACTGCACTTAGTCTCTAAATCAAACGGATCGTACAGAGCCTGTGGAGACTACCGTAAGCTAAATTCAGTGACAAAATCCGATGCATATCCTATTCCAAATATCAACACGTTACTTGAAAAACTCAACGGCAGCAATTTCTTCTCAGTGATTGACCTCAGACAAGCGTACCATCACATACCGGTAGCACCAGAGGATATCGAGAAAACTGCAGTCATCACTCCATTTGGCCTTTTCGAATATCTTTACATGCCTTTTGGACTTAAGTGTGCTACTCAGACATTTCAAAGATTCATAGACAACATACTTCGCGACGACTCTGCTTATTGTATGTCATATCTCGATGACATTATGGTATTCAGTCCAGATCTGGAATCTCATGCGAAGCCTTTACGAAATTTCCTCTCACGCTTATCCAACCATGGACTCAAGATCAACTGTGACAAGACGCAGATTGCAACTACATCCGTGGACTTCTTAGGGCATCGTATCACGGCCCAAAGTATTCAACCGTTGCCGTCAAATTCGAATTCAATCAAGAATATCAAGTCACCAAGGACTGTTAGCGAGTTGCAGAAAATCCTGGGAGTACTAAACTATTATCGCAAGTTCCTTCCGAGCCTTTCAAAACAACTTTATCCTTTGTGCAGGCACCTGCCGAACCGAAAAGGACTTAGCAAGAATTCCATCATTGCTTGGTCATCCGAAGACGAGGAATTACTTCGACTTGCCATCAACTCGTTAGCAAATGCCACAATGCTAACACATCCAGATTTTGAAAAGCCATTTCTACTCACGACAGATGCTTCTGAATTCGCTATTGGAGCCACTTTGGAACAAGAGATCGACGGAGTTCGGAAGCCTATCAGTTTCTACTCGCGTACTCTCCAACCAGTAGAAACGAGGTACGACACTTTCGGTCGAGAACTTCTCGCCATCCACGACGCAGTGCGCCATTTTATCAGCATCATTGGCAGTAGCAGATTTGTTGTTTTCACAGATCATGCACCACTAGTTAGCGCACTTCGAAACGCAACTTCATCTATCGCCAAGTAACCTGCCAGAGTGGAAAGACAGCTTTCTCGTCTAAGCGAATAGCAATTTGACGTCTTTCACGTCAAGGGCAAACAGAACTTCATTGCAGATGCCCTGTCCAGGCCAGACGTCTCTCTACAACCACCTTCGCCGTCACCATTCACTGTCAACTCCGTGGCACTCAGTGAACCTGCACTAACGCCAACTCTCCTGCGAACTGAACAACGCGGTGACATTCACATTCAAAGATCAATAGCCTGTCACCCAACCAAGTTCATATGCCGTCTGTGGGAAGGCTTACCAATTGTTTACTTCACGGGTACGCAGCCCAAAAAGCCAGTTCTGCCGACCAGCCTTCAGAGAAACGTTTTCGATTCAATTCACTCAATTTCTCACCCAGGAAGCCAAGCGACTGTCCGACTTCTTACAGATCGTTTCAGGGTCACAGACGTAGGCAGAATGTTAAACGATGGGTCTCAGAGTGTGCTATTTGTCAGAAAAATAAGATCACACGACACACTCGTTCTAAGTTGCAACAATTTCGAATTACTTCTCGCCTAGCCATCGTCCACATCAACATAGTTCATCTGACAAAGGTTCAAGGTTTCAGCTACCTTCTAACTATGATCGATAGATTTACACGGTGGCCTGCGGAATTACCTCTTGGCACCATTTCTGCAGACGAAGTAACTAACGGTTTTATCTCTGCATGGATATCCAATTATGGTGTTCCCAATGAGGTCATCACGGACAGAGGCATTTGTTTCTTATCTGATCGTTTCAAAACCACCTTGCGGTACATGGGATGCATCTTACGCCAGACGACTGCCTACCATCCCCAAGCTAATGGTATGGTAGGGATCTCAAAGCTGCTTTAGCATCCTCGTCCATTAATGGCAACTGGGTCGATGCACTATCTTTAGTTCTGCTTGTCATGCGTTCCCGTACTCGTGAATCCATTAAAACGTCTGCGTCACAACTCTTGTATGGCATGGATCTACGCCTGCCTAGTCAGCTCCCACGTCTACTACCGGCACAAGATGACCCACAAGACGAAGCTACCCGCCTTCGACTTCATTTCGGTAACATGTCTGAACAGCAGCCGAGACATACGCCTCGTCCAGTCTTCGTTCACCCACAGCTCCACAGCTGCAAGAGAGTACTCGTTCGCAACGACAATGCTGTTGCACCACTACAACCAAAGTATCGCGGTCCTTACCCGATTTTGCTCAGACAACCAAAATAATTCATTATTATGCAAGGCGCTACACCGACATCAGTAAGCATAGACAGGTTGAAACCGTTTATCGAACCGCCTGATCCTGAGAGCGTTCAACCTTCTACACACGTCTCAGGCTCCGTCTGCCCACAATCTCAATATCCTGCTTTGTATACCGCGTAATTGATTTTTTTAAAAACATTAACATTATCTATCAAAATTTTTTTAACCTTACGTTATTTTTCGTATTTGTCTCACGTGGCATAACCAGCTGTTCTTAGCTAACAATTGTGTAGCATTTTTGAACAGTTCTTTGGTATTATGCCATCTCTGAGGCAATGTTCGTGTACATATTTTTATGCAGTTACCTTTGATTTTAATGTATATATTTTTACATTATAATGTATTTCTCACACATGACATTACACTGCCTATTTTGGTATGACCAGCTACTTTGAGCTAACGCTTCCGTGTAGCAACACTAAGTAGTGATCAGCTTCATATCATGGTACAGGCCACTTTCAATGCATATCTCAACTTCATCAATTGCACAAAGACCACTCTACAAATGTCATGACCACTACGTCGAGCACTCTAGCTCCTTTGGTCGTATACAAACACATTGAGAACGATCCAACCTGCTTAGGTTTTAACTTAAACCTGGCAAATTCAGAGGCGATTTACCTCGAAATCTTCACGCTGCGGCTCCCAAAACTTACACTGCTCTATTTTGCCTCACGTGGTATGACCGACCACTAGAGCTAACAATTTGTGTAGCAATTCCTAGTGGTTACCTGGCATCATATCATTGTTAAAGCAACCAACAAGCACATTTAAGCCCAGCATTTATGGTTCATCATATTTTTGCTTAACTCTTTTCGAACTCTGTCATACATTTCTTATCTAGCCTCGCAGAGAGGAATATTTTTTCCTTTTTTCAGAAAGGAAAGTGTTGTAACGACACAAATTAATGGCCGACATATTGCGTAAATTAAATTCAATTCGATTTACGCTGCACCATAGAAAAAGCGAAACTGGCCGTTTAACCAATGGTGTGCAAGTAGACATATATTACTATGGCATGCTATTTAAGCACGGCAATTTACCATGCAAGTCAGTTGTCGCATTTGCATTCTGCTTTGCGTTACGCGTGTGCGTTCTGTCGGTTGTCAATACCTACGCTGCTGATTTGATAGTTTCACCAACAATTGGCTACATCCGTGACTCATCTTGTTGCGGTACAACCAGCGAGACGAGCCAAGTAATTGCAGAACTTGAACGAAGTTTTCCACATCGTGATTACAACGCGACAACAGAAGGAACAACAGCCAGAATCAATCCAATGCTCTAGGACATCTTCACACTCTGAATAATTCAGGAGAACGCACGACCAGGCCCTGTTAAGGGCCCCACTATCATAACAATATCTATATTCAGAGCACCTTAACCGCGTTGGTAACGGCGTACGGCATTTACTTGAAGCCGGGGCGTTTACACTATTAATTACAAATAAAATTGCAGTTCAAGAAATCTCAATTAATAATGTTTGAAACTAAGAGAGGTTTTTTTTCTAAAATCACAGTTAAGAGAAATATTGTGTAAGAACAGAGTTAGATTATTTGACCTTAAAGAGCACCATATTTGTCAAAATCGAACATAGTTGGGTTGTAACGCGGAGCCGCGTGTTACAAAATAAAGTCACTGGTAAATATTGTCACTGATGATGGATAGAATAAAATCGTGTAAAACTGTCTTGCAAAAACCTCACAAATAATTAATCCACTGTTTGCTATGGTTTTAACTTATTTAAATATAATAATCTATTGAACTAGAGAATTTGTGAATGTGATTGTGGAACATCAGATGTCCTGATGCCTGAAATCATATGTAAATGCAAAGAAAAACTATCGAATCACTAATGCACTATAATCCACTGCATGTTCCCTGCGTATTGCGCGCGGGTGTGTATATTTAATAAACAAAACTCTATTAATTACAATTAAAATTGCAGTTCAAGAAATCTCAATTAAAACTGCTTGAAATTAATAGAGATTGTTTCTAAAATCACAGTTTAGAAAAATATTGTGTAAAAACAGAGTTAGATTATTTGACCTTAAAAGCACTATATTTGTCAAAATTTAGCATCGTTTGGTTGTAACGCGGAGCCGCGTGTTACATACACCCCCCGACAATGAAAATTAGTACACAATGAAGGGGGATAATCTTACAGGAGGTGTTATTGCTCTGCCGTAACGTGTAATCACTGATGTTGGCTCTGTCGTCACTGATTCTGGTTCCTCTATATCTCGCGGCTGCGTGACGGCGTCAGTTGGCTCGGTTGTTGGTGAGTTTTCGAGCGTCAGTCCGTAGTCAGCAAAACTGTCTGGAGGTGGAATCATCGTTTCTTTACCGCCTGATAGGATAATCTGTGTTTGGAGATAGCTTCAGCTTTGCCATTAATCTCCAAAATTATGTAATTCTCTCATCGATCTAACACACGATAAGGACCGCCTTCAGTTTGGCTAGAATCCTGTTATGCATGTCGTTGTTGACGAAGAACCATTTGCAGCTATCAAAATCTTTGCGTTTATATATTGAATCATGTTGCTGACGTGTAGAACAGATCGGCCGATTCTGAGCGTTATATTGTAGGTAACTGCGAAGGGGAAACAGAAATGCCGGATCGTTCATCGTTATTGCAGTTTCAGAGCGTGATCAGACTAGTTCGCCAGGCAGCCGTAGACATTTACCAAATACCATTTCAGCGGAACTACATTTAATCGGCTCTCGAGGTCTTATACACATTGATAGGAGTGCTTTCGGTAAAGCCACAAGTCAATTTTCATCTGGGCTAAACTTGTGCGCCGCTTTCAGTTCTCGGTGTGGCCTTTCGACAAAACCATTTGCTCTCGGATTGCGAACCGCGGTCACGGAGTGTTTGACACCATAGTCTTTTAGTAGGGCTGCGAACTCTTCGCCGAGGAATTGTGCGCCACCATCGGTTGTCACTTCATCTGGAGCACCAAACCGAATGAACCAATTGAGCTCTAAAGCATAACTGACAGTGTCTTGCTTCATGTCTGGCAGTGGTATGGCATCATACCATCGAGTGGTGCAATCCCGTATTGACAGTAGATATCGCATATTGTTCACGGCAGGTAAGGTTACCAGATCAACGTGTATGTGCGTAAACCGGACTTTGGGCACTTGAATGACTTGTGGCGCCGTTTTGGTGTGTCTCGTCACTTTGCATTTATGACATTCTAGACATTGTTTTGACCACTTCTTGACATCTCGCCGCATGCCAGGCCAAAAATACGTTCTGGATAGAATTTTCACTGAGGCTTCGCCAGATGGGTGGCTCATTGAATGGTAGACTTCGAAGACCGTGTGACGGAGTTTTCAGGTATAAACGGCCGAGGGCCCACGCCAGTTATTTCACACTGCAGCAGAGTTCCATCATAATCAAATGTCCAAAGTGATGGATCATCTTGCTGAGCTGCTTGCAATTCCTGAGTGCTTATAGGTGAAGGACACAGGATAGAGGCACAGAGTTCTGCAGGACGGCTTAGGGAGTCTGCGACCACGTTTTCTGATCTTTGACATGAGTGACTTCATATTCATACTCGTGTATTCGTGTAAGTTGTGAGTTGACACGTCGTGAATATAAATACTCTTTCTTTCCTCTGAGCATCGGGAGTAGAGGAAGATGGTCTGTGTAGATCTTGAACTTTCGGCCATCCAGATAGGTGTGGAAGTGTAGGATCGACCGGTAGATTGCGAGTAACTCTTTTCCTAATGTATCATATCGCGTCTCGCGAGGTTGTAGTTTTTGCGAATAGAAAGCGATCGGTTTGTGTATTCCATTGATGGATTGTTGAAGTACTGCGCCTATGGCAACGTCGGATGCGTCAGTTATCAATTCAAAAGGTTGAGACCAATCAGGGGAATGTAGCATGGTCGCTTTGCATAGGGCCCTTTTGGCATCCTCGTAAGCCTGCATGTCGTCCACGTTGAGCTAAATCAGTTGTGATTTCTTGACGAAACGGCTTTCTGGCACGAGATATTTGTGAAGAGGTGCCAGAATCTTGGCAAGGCAGGGTACAAATCGAGAATAGTAGTTCATCTTGCCCAAGAATCGTCGTAATGCTCGAATGGTGGTTGGAGAATGTAGATCTTGAAAAGCACGAACCTTAGCAGGTATAGGTGACCTGCCCTCTTTGGAAATTTTATGACCGAGGAATTTAATTGATTTTTGTGTAAAGACACATTTGTTGCCATGCAGTCGGAGGCCGTAGTCTTCTAGACGTGTGAGTAGAATATCAATATGTTGTATATGTTCGGACATTGAGTTGGAGAATACCAGGATGTCGTCTAAATATGGAATTACAAATGGTAGACCATCTATTATTTTGTCTATAACGCGTTGGAATGTTTGCGAGGCATTCTTGAGACCAAAAGGCATATAGTGATATTTGTGAGTTCCACCTCCGGTGAATTTGAGTGCAGTATGTCCATCGGTACTTGATAGTATGCTTTCACTAGGTCGAGTTTTGAATACACAACATGACAGATAGCGGATCTGAATAGGTCAGCTGGATTTGGCAGGATGTACGAATCAGACTGTGTGTAAGAATTGAAAATGCGATAATCCCCGCACACCGTGAATGTTGCTGGTTCACTCTTTGGTAATACTACCACAGGCGACGCATAAGCTGAGCTGGATCGTGTACAGATGCCTTGTTGACGTAGCATGGCGAATTCTTTCTCGGCGGCCTTATGTTTGTGTGGTGCCAATGGACGTGCTCGTGGAGGATGAGGAAATAGTTTCGATAATATTATACGATGGGCTGTGATGACACGCTTCCTCTTGAGATCGGGCATAAAGTAGATAGGTTTGAAAATCTCTTCATTTCGTTTCAGAACATCGCCCATTTGCGGTACATGAGGAACTGGAGGAATAAACTGTATAGATGAGACTGCTTCGGCGCGAGTCGTATGTTTTAGCGCTGATGAAAGCATCTGATTGTCTGTAGTGTGTATCCCTCGTGTTCTTGGACGAATGGTAAGGTCTAAGTGTTCGAGAAAGTCACGTCCAATGATGTTTATTGTTGTATTGACAATGATAAAAGGATACTTGAAAAATCTTTTTGACTTGGAGATCGAGATTGTGTGTACTCGTACCCCAAATGTCGCTATATTGGAGCCTTTGGCGCAGGTCAGACTTCTGGTGTCGACTGGGTAGGAGGGGTTCGAAATAATTGTGGCGTAGTAAGCTTACATCTGGTACAGTGCCTATGAGAAATAATTCGCCAGAGGTTGCGTCATGGATGAGAAAGTATTTTGATAGTGGCAACTGACGATGGGACTGGTTGCTGGAATTTAGGCGTTTGAAGCATTACTTGACTGGAGCCGTCGCTGTAAATACAATAGTTTGATTGCGCTCTACCGCAAAAGCAACGTGCTTCGAGCCATCAGACGTGAAGCGGCCAACGATCTTGGGGTGCTCAGCTTCTACTGCCGCAGAGGAGGCTGACCCCAGCAGGTTTCCGAACCTTCTATGGGCGGATCCTCCTGAGTTGTTGAGGGTGACCACACCCACTTAAACGTCGCGACTGTGCGCGGGAATGTGCAGCCGTTTCTGAGACAATAGCGTATGTTGTGGCCATAGCTGCGGTGATTTGGACACCACTCCGCCGGTAACTGTGGAAGTATGGTTCGGCCTCTCGACGTCGATCTCCTGGCGCTACTCCGGGATGGTGGTCAACGCTGGTCACGACTGCTCTGGTCGCGTCTATTATGGACGACATCGACTGAGGCCGAATTAGGCCTGACGTTGAGGTTCTCGAGCACGCTAATGACATTTGTTCCAGCTGATGATGCGGTGGATTGTGATTCGGATAGTTGTGAGGTGATGCAACCTTTCTCTGGGGCAGGTGAGCTGTAGTGGTGATTCTTCCACCACTTGTCTAGACGTGCCGGCAGAACGTCGTCCTGCACTTCGACGGATTCGCGCAGGAACGTGGCCATCTCTTGGAGTGCCGGAGGGAGCTTCCGTCTGAAAAGTTGCATTAAGATTTCCTTGGGCAGGTTGAATTCCAAGGCTTTCTGCTCCATCTCCCTAAATAGCGCAGAAGGCGTGCGGCTACCTAGGGGAGATCTGGCTCATTAATTCTGTAAGCCCGTCTTCTTGATCTCGTGTCAAGCGCTGCTTGACGGCGCGCTGCAGGCTCTGCCATGGCTGCGCACATGTGCCCTCAGTGTATTGATGCAGAATATCTTTTAGTCCGCGTCTAAAAGAGTTTGGGATCGTCTCCCAAGCCCTCAAAAATATTGAGCCCTCGTCTGTTATATTGGACACCTTGGCCAATAAATTAACATCGTCGACCCACTCGTCAAGGTTGTCTGGATCGAATTGGCATATTTTATACTGTGTCCACGTGTTGGTGCGGCCTGTTGCTGGGCTCACCACCGGGCTTCCTGCATTTCCTGAACTGTACGTCATCTTATGCGTATAAGTGTTGTTGAGAATAGATGGCAGTGTAACATCGTCCTCACCCGTCATCGTGCGGCTGTCTTCGAGCACTGTAATCTCGAGAGGGTGTTTTTTGCTGTGATTTGTGTCTTAGGATTTACTTTCTTTTGTGGCATTCATCCAAAGTGCTTGAAGTTCTCAAAAGCTAGATGCTGATTAATTCTTTGTTGGCTGTGAGTTCGACGAAACGGGGCACCATTTATGTAGGAGGTTTTGTAGCTAATGTAAGAGGTTCTGCGAGCTAGTTGTCTATTTAGTGCGAAATTATCCTCCTATATAATATCTGGTAGCTGTTATTAGGATCCGCGTTCAGAATTAATCCATGTCCCTTTCCCGAAGGGTGATGTGAGAAAACTCATCCATTTTCATCCGTTTATTGCAAATGGTGTAGCTAAGCATGAATCAATTCACAGTTAAACAAAACGGACCGTGCTCTAGACGGCAACAAAACGATATATTGTCAACACAATTGAATGTCTTATACACAAGTAATTATCAGGAACACAAACGTCTGAATCGTGATGAATACATGTAAATAATTGAAAATATATGATGCATATAAATAAAGTCACTGGTAAATATTGTCACTGATAATTGATGGATAAAAATCGTGTAAAAACAGTCTTGAAAAAACATCACAAATAATTATTCCACTGTTTGCTAGGTTTTTAAATTATTTAATTATAATAATCCATTGAACTCTGATGTCCTGATACGTAGAATCATATACGAACAGTAATTAATTGTGTAAACTGAGAATAATTCAAAGAAGAACAATAAATCCACAAGGGCACTATAATCCACCGCATGTTCCCTGCGTATTGCGCGCGGGTGTGTATATTTATTAAACAAAACCCTATTAATTACAATTAAAATTGCAGTTCAAGAAATCCCAATTAAAACTGCTTGAAACTAACAGAGATTGTTTCTAAAATCACAGTTAAGAGAAATATTGTGTAAAAACAGAGTTAGATTATTTGACCTTAAAGAGCACTATATTTGTCAAAATTGAACATCGTTGGGTTGAAACGCGTAGCAGCGTGTTACACTATATATTATGATGCTATTTTGAATGAGATTAATTTATTGAATATTGATCCGAATATTTTAAGATTACTTAGATACTATTTATATAATCGAAGAATGAGTATTCAAGTAAACGATTTGATATCAAAATCGAAACGAGTAACAAGTGGAATTCCACAGGGATCAATTTTGGGGCCAATTTTATTTAAAATTGTATTTGCACATTTGGAAACTAAGATCCTTAACGGTCGAGTTTGCAAATTCGCTGATGATTTAAAAATAATCTTTCCAATTGATCCAAAAAATGTCGAATTCTCCAAAAATAATGTGACATTCAGATTTGTATGATTTGAGTAGATATTTGATTACACTAGGGCTGAGAATAAACAATAAAAAGACGAGAGCTTTAAAAATAGGTAACAGAACAAACTTTCATTATGTTTATTTTCATGATGCTGTGATTAATGATGTGTTTGAGATTAAACTTATGCAAGAAATTAAGGATTTAGGCATAACTATTCAATGTACAGCTTCTGCTGAGAGACATATTGAAAGGATAGTAGGCAGTGCCAAGAAAAGATGGGCACTAATAAATCGAAATATCTTATCGAATGACATTAAACTTAAAATGTATATAATATGGATAAGACCGATACTAGAATATGCTGTCGCTACTTGGAAACCATTAAAAAGGATTTGTCCAATAAGATAGAAGCTGTACAAAGAAAAGTTGTGAAACAATTTAGTCCTATCTCCTGCACTATATACGCCACCATATTACAGTTTGTATCGCTGCAAACTTTATGGTTTCCGAGGATATGCTATTGCATAAAAGTTTTACATTGGAACCAGTGGACTGGTGCCTATATGAATCCAATAAGAAAGAGTCATGAAGTTGGAGCTAGATCTAGACATTTGGCAATATCTCCTCTTTTGGTGGGGAATGTTGCGAGAATGCTATTCTCTTTTTCGAAAATTTACAAAATTTATAACCAATTGCCAAAGGGGCTTAAAGGAACGCCTCCATATAAGATGTCTTTTAAATTTTTATCTACTGAACTAGAAAAAGTCTACAATCCTGCTGATATTTATAATTTTGATTATGATAATACTTTCTCATGGATGAATAAAAGACAAGGAAAATTGTTATCAGCAACATAACTCCTTGAGATTTTTATCTCCAAGTTTTGTATTATTAAAATTGAAATGTTTTGCGTTATATCATCATGTTAGTCAGCAATACATACAATCAATTGCTAGTCATGATTCTTATTTTTTGCATAATGTTACACTCGAATTATACCTTAATTTTTCCTATTTTTGATGATGAATCTATTACTCTTTACAGCCGAACTTTCTGATGTTGATATACTGTACAGTACAACTAGTGAGATTTAATTATTTACATGAGACTAATTGCACATATTTATGTGATGTGATAACTTTTTAATATTGTACATTTTCCAATGATATTATTTGATGGAACGTGTGTGGTTTGAACCCAAAATAAAGATATTCTATTCTATTCTTTTCTATTCTATTCTATTTCCTTTTTACGAATTCTAGTTTGTTATACAATCCCTTTTTTCATTGATTGCAAGTAGTGGCAGCATATACTAGTATCGGTCTAATCCAAATTATATATATTTGTAATTTTATACCGTTTGATAAGTTATTTCTATTTATTAGTGCCCATCTGTTCTTAGCACTACTTACTATCTTTTCAATATGTCTCCCAGCAGAAGCTTTACATTGAATAATTATGACTCAATACTTATTTCGTTGCTGAAGTTTTATCTCAAAGACATCATTAATTTTAGCATCATGCAAATTAGCATAATTAAATTCTGTACTATTGTAGGAGGTTTTGTGGTTATAGTAAGAGGTTTTGCGGGGTAGCTGTCTATTTAGTGATGCTATACCATTCCTACATATGCCTGGTAGCAGCTTTTGAGATCTGTGCTCATGATTAATTCCCGACCTTTTTCCGATGGGTGATGTGAGAAGGCTAAGTCGAAGTATCATACATTTATTGAATTAATGTTGTAAAGCAAAATTTATTGTCAACACAATTGAATGTCTTATATATAAGTAGTCACAATAAACACAACAAATAAATCCCGAATGTCTCGACAGAATTGACGTATTTTTGTGAATGAGATATCATTCAAAATATATAAAACCAGAATGTTTTGGCTGAATCGTTAATCATTTTTATGTTAATGATTGAAAGAGAAAGAGTATAGTTTAGAGTCACTGATAATTGATGAAGAGCACACAACATATAAATACTTTTGTGAATGAGAAATTATTCAAAATATATAAATCCAGAATGTCTTAGGAGTATAGTTTAGAGTCACTGTTAATTGATGAAGAGCACGCAAAATATAAATCCAGAATGTATAAGGAGTATAGTTTAGAGTCACTGATAATTGATGAACAGCACAGAAAATATAAATCCAAGTTTTGACAACTAAAACAATGCAATCTACTGCATGATACCGGCGTATTGCGCGCGGGTGTGTTTTATTATTAAACAAACACTATAAATTATAATTAAATTTGCAGTTCAAGAAATCTCAATTAAAACTGTTTGAAACTAACAGAGATTGTTGCTAAAATCACAGTTAAGAGAAATATTGTGTAAAACCAGAATTAGCAAAGGAGCCCTGAAGAAATCTATATTTGTCAAAATTGAGCTTCGTTGGGTTGTAACGCGGAGCCGCGTGTTACACCATTACCTATTTTTGAAGCTCTCGTCCTTTTTACTGTTTATTCTCAGCCCTAGTGTTATCATTTACATACTCAGATCACACAAATCGAGTGGCACATTATTTTTGGAAAATTCGAAATTTTCCGGATCAATTGGAAATATTACTTTTAAACTTAGTTTCCAAATGTGCAAATACGATTTTAAATAAAATTGGCCCAAACTTTATCATTGTGTAATTCCACTTGTTCTTTTTTGTAATTTTAATCTCAAATCATTTACTTGAATTCTCATTCTTAGATTATATAAGTAATATATAAGAAATCTAAAAATATTCGGATCAATATTGAATAAATTAATCGCGTTCGAAAAAGCACCAAAAGATATAGATTTAAAATCTTTTGAGATATTTATAAATACAATTAATGCATCTTACTTTATCTCATCTAGTGTAATTACATGTTTGCACATATAAAGAATATAGGTAATTGACGATCTATCTTTCCTAAAGCCATATTGAATAGTCTCACAATCAACCGGTAACATGCATTCTAAATGATCTAGTATCAGACGTTCTATTATCTTAAAAATAAAGGGATAATAGAGATTAGTCTATAATCACTGTCGCACGTTGGCTTAATTACCTTTGGCAACGGTTTAGCTACTATCGTTATAATATCGATTGGTAATTTCCCATTCTTCAAAATTCTATTTATAAAATTGCAGAGCCTATTTATACAAGTTAAAGTTATTTGAATTGGGTTATCAATCGATATACAAAGTTGATATTGTTGTTTTTTATTTTACTTTTAACATTATTGTATCAATGCATCATTGTAGATAACAAGTCCTGGTACCTGGTCACTCGAAAGATCAGTTAGATCGATGATTTTGCCAAATATTTCATTTAATTCACAAAGAAATTCATACTCAGTATTATCCACAGATAATATGTGCTTTAATTTCTCTTTATATATTTTGTAGTCTGTGAGGAGTTTGCATCCTAGACTAGGATTGCTCTTCAGTTTGCCCAAAATGATTCTTTCTGATCTTTGACGAATTATCATCAGTGATGAATTAATTTCATTTTAAATCACATCTAACCTGATTTTTTAAATACTATTGATAAGACTACATTTCACTATATTGTAGTAGGATTTGCGATTTATTTAGGCGATATTTTGTGGGGTAGCGGTTTATTTACTGATGCTATGATATTCCTACATATGCGTGGTAGCTGACGTCGGAAAAATTGGTCGCGTGGACCGTGCTTATAATCAGTCTCTAATTTTTTAGCTGACATCTATCCCCTTCTTTCAAGTGTCGTAATGTGAGAAGGCTAAGTCGAATTATCCTACGTGTATTATGGACAATGTTACAATGTAAATTAAAGTTCAATGTTAGTCAAAATTGATCGAGCTCTAGACGGCAACAAAATAAAATCTTTTTAACACCCAGTTAATATCTAGGCACAAAAGCAGAAAGTCATAAATCACGATAAATAAATCCAGAGTGCCTTAGCAGTATAGTTTAGAGTCACTGATAATTGATGAAGAGCACACAAAATATAAATCCTGGCTTTGACAGCTTAGACACAGTAATTCACTGCATGCTACCGGCGTGTTACGCGCGGGTGTGTGTTGATTTTAAACAAAACCCTATTAATTACAAATAAAATTGCAGTTCAAGAAATCTCAACTAAAACTGCTTGAAATTAACAGAGATTGTTTCTAAAATCACAGTTAAGAGAGAGATTGTCTAAAACCAGAATTAGTATATGTGACCCTGAGGTGAACCGGATCTGTCGAAATCGATACTCTTTGGGTTTTAACGCGGAGCCGCGCGTAACAATATAATCTCGATTAATTCTTAGTTTACATTATTTCTATTCGATTCGTTTTGGTATAATATCTGTAAACATAGATGCATAAAATACATCAGATAATTACATTGAAACAAAAGAAATAAATTCATCAGTGTTCATAATGTAAAATCTTTCATAATCAACCATTACGCTTAAATCTCTGAAAAGATTCCAGTTGATTCTGGAACATTGCACATGTGCCTTCTCAGGATTAAGTTTCTGTCTTTTTCTACTCAAGTTGTTCCATTATAAAATAATATGTTTGTGATACAATCCTTTCAAATAGGTTACAACTTCATAACTGATTGAGATAACCACTTGAATTTCTAAATATACATGATCTAAGCATTCCGAAACTCTAGTTGATTTCTTTATAATCTGATTTAGATCATGATTATAAAAAAGATTGATAATTTTCAGTCATACATCTTATTAAAATCGCCCAAAGCCACAATATACCCATGGCAGTCCAAAATAGATTGGAGACAAGTCATATTTTCGCGACCAGGATTTGAGCCTTTGCTTGGAAACCCCATTGAATTTCAAGTACAATGTCCTAACCACTCGACCGTCGCAAATCAGAAAATATATACCATCGAATTGATCCTTTTAATTTAGATTATGACAATACTGTCTCCTGATTAAACAAAAGACAACAATAAATGTGATTAGCAACACACATTCTTGAAATTTTAAAATCTACTATCAGAATTATTATATCGGAAAGGCTTAGCATTATACCATTATATTAGCCATACCTACATAAAATTTTTAGTCATGGTTCTCATTTTTGCATAATATAACATTCGAATTGTTCCATAATTTTTGAGTTATAGGACCACAGAGTCTCGATGATAAATCTATTATTATATATCATCAATTATTTTATAAATGCGATTAATTAAAAAACGCTTTTCCCCAAGTTTTTCTTGTGTAGGGCAATTTATTGCACTCGTTGTTGGGTAAAATATTGATCCTTCACATCTCGATACGCACAGTTTATATTTGACATTGATTGATGTGTTCCCACTTGTTCCTTCACTCTGAAGCCGACCATCAGCTGTTTGTCTAAAAATGACGTTGGGAACATATTTTCCGAATTCGGAAGAAGGAAGTCGTAGGCATGAACTTATTAGATGTGGATGAGAAAACTATCTTTTCAGACACATATAAGCTCACAAATGCTGATTCTGAATTGTCATCCATGCAGTTCTTATCAGCAAATAGGACTAGAACCTCTACAGAATATGGCGATCACGTCAGTTCAACCATTGTCAGTCTACCAACGTATAAATCCGAAAACCATTCAGACGCAGTCGGAGATGACCAGACGATATTTATACTTTACTTTATTTTGAACACTATTGAGTAATTTGTTGCCGAATAGATGGCTTGGCCAAAGAAATTCAGAAGCACATTAGGCAAATTTAGAAAAAAATCTGTGGAAATAGATTCGCACAATGCCTTTGAGTTGCTAATGGCCGAAATCTAACTGAAGTATCATCCGGGAAGGTTGGCATAAATGTGTGAATTGTTGCACCTAGAGAAGATTTGGCGTCAACTTCCATCAGAATTTTATGAACACCATTGTGCTAAAGCTTCCGGCCTAAATATATTTCAAATTGTGTTGAACTCTATTTTTAAGGCAGAGCTACCAGCTAGGCTTAGAGCCACATAAGAGGCTTTTGAGACGATGCATATTGATTAGCCAAACAAATTCAGTGGGCTAGACGATGTTTAAAAACAGAAAGAACCACAGATACATGCTGTAACAGCAGAATCATTTACGGTGCAGCAAGTCAGGGCAAATACAGAAGCTATCCTGACATTACAGGAAAATGTTCGCTATTTACACATGGAAGTTACGAATATGAATCGCAGAATTGATGATATGGCGAAAATTATTTCGCAATTTCAGTATGATTATAGAATATTTAGGCGTCGCGTGAGTCACTTGCGTTAACGCTTCGATGGACCGCGCGGACGGTGTAAGGCAAATTGTGAATATGGACGGAGGGCTAAGTGCGAAGGTGAAGGATACATATATCCGCGATTAGGTGGACCCAGATGAAAATGAATCAACAAACCGGTAGAGAGAATTTCTTTACCGGGAAAAGCATATAACATCCGCTAAAAGAAGCCGTAGGTGTGGATTCCATTGCAAAGGCTCCTTGATGTGCCTATAACAGCTTACTTAAGGCAAAATCAAAAACACGATAATAGGGGATAGCACCGAGACATACTGTAAGAGGGTTTGATTCTGTTTAAGCGGAGATCTAATAAATTCATTATTAGAAATAAATTAACTGGTCTAGAGTTTCTTATAGACACGGGTGCAGATATGACAAAAGCAGATTGCCCATATTTCATTAACAAATATGGGCGGTCAAAGGTAGTTCGTTAGGAGTTATGGGAATGAAAGAATTATCGGTAAGTTTGAAACAGAAATCTTCTTTTAGTTGGAATTTTCTGGTAGCCAATGTCAAGGACCATATCATTGGGATGGATTTCTTGGCTCATTTCAATTTATCACTAGATCCCAAAACTAGGACCTTCGGAGAAGGCGTGGTGAGGTTAATAGACACCGAATATGATACTTCAGGGGTTAGATCAGATTGTTTACCTCGTCCCATAGTCGCACGTGATTTTGCCAATATCATCTAGAAACACCTTGCAGTGCCAAACGAAATGGATTGAAGATAGGGGTAGAGCACTAAGTAGATTTGGTTGCTTCGTTGCCTTGTTCATTCAAAAATCAATCGTTTGCACAACACAAACAAAATATTGCTGTAGCTGATTTTTACGAATTGCGCAAGGAATGAATTTGTAGGAGGTCAATTTACAATTTTGCTTCCGCAATATGGGTGGTTCACAAACCTGAATCGGAGCAATAGAGAGTTTAAGGGAATTTTCGTCTATTAAACTCAATGGTTAAGTATGATATTTATCGTATCCTTTACCAGAGTACTCTGCTTAGAAGCATTATGAGATATATAATGTTTATTCGACTTTATATATATCCAGAAAGCGTACTATTATATTCCGATGAAGAAATGCTCTATATCGCTCACCACAGTCAGATTTCCTGGAGAGGAATGGCATGAATTTCTAGGAATGCCTTTTGGCTTTAAACATGCCAGTCAGACGTTCCAGCATTTGGCTGACGAAGTCCTACAGAATTGTCCATTTGCGACGGTGTACACAGACGACATAATTATTTTCAGTCAATCGCGTGAGTAACATCATAAGCATTTAGAAACGGTTTTGACCAGGTTGGGAAAATATGGGTTGGTGGTCAAACTCATTAAGAGCAACATTAGATGCTCTTTAGTTAAATATCTTGGACATATACTTTTCAAAGACGCAAATTAATATTTAAAAGATAAAATCTAAACTTTTAAGGACATAACGGAGCCCCGGACCATGTGTCAGTTTTGAAGGTAGGCATTTATTTATTAGGCATGGATGAGAAAATTGTCTCATTAGACCCCTATAAGCTCACTAATACTAATTCAGATTTGGCGTCTATGGGGCTCTCACCAGCTAATAGGGTTAGAGCCTCTATACCGCTGGTTTCATAGTCAAAATTAAAAACAATATTGTAATTGTAGCGACTCATATTCATTTGCCGATATTTTGTAAAAAAAATTCAAAATTTAATACTCCGGAACAACTAGAACATGTGCTTCCCGATGATAAATTATGTGCAACTTTGCATCTATATAAGTGCGATGCAATTACCACGCAACTCTTTCTGCTCTGCTCTCTACCTGCAATTTCTGCCGCCTTATCTACTGCACTGAGTATCTACGCCGGCTGCTCTACTTGCGTTTACAACGCTGTCACTAATTTTGCTTTTCTTCAGCCACGCCAATCTTCTTATTGCTGCGCATCCAGTCACACTTAATCGATCATATATTAGCCGGATTCCTACGTGTGCCAGCCATCTCGATATTGATGCAGACTTTCAAAAAGTCTAGTCAATCCTTTTGAACAGAAATTAGCCCATCCTACTTCGTCAACTCTACTTGTTCACGTGCATCTGCCCACAGAAACACAAGCCAACAAACTGAACACAAAGAGCAAGTGTCTAGAAGGAATTCTGGACATTCAAATACTGCTAATACTCACAAGCTCAATGTATCGCAGGCTTGATTACGGACCTTAAACCGTAAATGCAATCTCTGAATTCTTAATTTGTATTTTTATAGTAACGTCGTACGGAACCCGAGCCGGGATGTTAAATATTTTTTATGGAATTTTCTTATTCTTATTTTCTAAGATTTTGACTTGTTTTTGGTGACTCTAATTCAGTCTTCTGGAGATTTTGTGTTGCGTGGTAGGTATACTGCATGTTCATAGCTTAACATTATTTGGTTTCTAAGAGTCATGTAACGAAAAGATATTTTTACAATAAATTATTTAAATTGACCACAAAATATGATTTTTATTGATATTAAGGGCACGATCTCAAATTCGCTTTAGGTTATAATCTTGTATATTCTGTTTTCAAGATTTTCACTTCCGGAAAGTCAAGCTGTAACTATCAGTGAGACTGCGAGCATACTCAATTTGTTGTAATAATTGTAATAAATTTTATTTTAACATAATTGATAACATCAACAAGTGCAAGGATACAGAGTAATTGTTTGAAAGAATTAAGAAATTTAAATTTAAAATGTGCTGAGGAATTAAACTGTTATAGAATAGAATAGAATAGAATAGAATAGAATAGAATAGAATATCTTTATTTGAATTCAAACCACACATGTTCCATCAAATAATAAAATTAGAAAATGTACAATATAAAAAGATATCACATCACATATATATGTGCAATTAGTTGTACTGTACAATTTATCAGCATCAGAAAGATCAGCTGTAAACAGTGATAGATTCTTCATCAAAATTACAAAAAAAATTAAAGTTATAATTCGAGTATAACATTTGTAAAAAAAGGGAACCATGACTAATAATTGATTGTGTGCATTGTTGATTAACAAGATGATATAATGCATAACATTTCAGTTTTAATAATACAAAATTTGAAGATAGAATCTCAGGAGAAATTATGTTGCTGAAAAACAATTAATCC
>JAQBSW010009551.1:0-28219 GCA_029291075.1 Eudiplozoon nipponicum
CTGAGCAAAATGATTCAACATTTAAGTACTACTTAACTCATGTATTATATAAAGTTAAAGATAATACACGTAGACATATTATAAAACGACAAATTGATCATGAAATCAGTCCTGTCCATGACTAAACAAACAATTAACTAAGAAAAACGTATTAACTATACGTGTGCTCTTATTTGTAATAATTGTTTTTCCCCAGAAGTATCTATACTGCATTGCTCTCAGTTCTATTTTATAACCTTCCGCTTCTGTGTGGTTTAATTTCTTGTCTGCTCCTGTGTTAGAGTAACAGATCTCTTTACCTCTTCAACATTCACGATAAATAGTTACTATTAGAATAAAACTATTAAGATTTCGATAACGTCATGTGTATTCTACCATAGACTAACAATAACGTCAATCATCAACATCAAATCGCACACGATGTATAATATTTCTTACAGATTTGCTAAGTGATTTGTTAGATATAATTTCTTTAATTGACAAAATATAAAAAAATAGTTTTCTATTGACAATGACCATTCTATATTAGGCAAACTATTAAATTGATTTATTTAACTTTTACTTCCTTACTCTAGAATATTGTTTCTACGGACTTCATTGTGATGTGAAGTCTACATGGAATTGCTTTAACAATCTCTAGCCTCAAGTAGATAGTCATTACCATAAAATTTAGAAAGTCACTAAGGCACTCTGAACCTCTGCCAATTAAAAATAAAAGTCGAAAGGAAAAGAATTTTTACTTGCTTTAAATTGGTCGTTATGCCAGATGGTTTTCATTTGATATTAGTGAAAAAGTAGTTTCAGAGAGATTGTTTAAATATTCCGAAATGGGAAGAATTGGGGATTAATAACTACTCAACAACAAAATAGTACTTTATTAATTAATTATAAAAATTAATTAAATAAATGTATGATATTTTTTCTACATGGAATAAGCTGATTGACTTATCTGAAATTAGAGACAAAAAGAATCTATAAGATATTTAAGCACTGTTTTATATTGAAGAAGTAATATAAATGTAATTATGTATTTGGTGTTGTGCATCTAGTAACAAATTCGTTCGAATATGACCGGAAGGATAAACCAAAATCAGCATGAACGGAATGTAAAGTCTCTTGCACATTCGTTTCGTGCTTAATGGCGACTCATCAGAAAAAGCTGCCTAACAGACAACAGGATTCAGTGGAGACCTGGTTAATTAGTTACTTTTGGTAATAGTTTCTCTAAATCTCACCGTGCGGGAGATCTAGGTCATCGTTTTTTTATTGTATAGTTTATTGTAGCTCAAAATTCAACTAATGAAGCTTAGCTAACATAAATCTGATATTTTTTTATGCCTACAGTCAGTGCTGTCTAATGGTCATGCCATGCAGTCAGTGACATGTATTCACACTACTATAACGATAATTATGCCAGGCAGTCAAAAGTTTTGCTGCACTACTACACTCACCCACTTCTGATAGAAGGCCTGTATTTAGCACTGTCTGTTTGTACCTTCTGACGAGTAAGTGATATTAATTGCATAAAAAGCTCCCGAATTAAGGACCAAAATTTGGGGCTCATTTACAACAGATGCACCGAATACATGCATTCCGCTGCACTCTTGATTCTGGCCATCTGCATATTTTGGTGAGGAATGTGTGGTACGTGGACGGTACAACTTCCTATATGAGCCATATTGTTGGCATCAAGTACTGCCACAACAAATTTAAATACATTTCATAACAATGATAAATATTTTCGTAGAAGTCCTTAATGTTTGCAATTATGTTAAATATGCATATGATACTGAAATAGATTCTGTAAAATTCCATGTGGACCATTGTAAAATTATTTATATATCCATGGCTTGGTAAAGCGTATAGTATGATATTAAGTATATAATTTGTCGTTCATTGATAACGTCTGCTTTTAAATGCAGTGGTGGTTATATGATTGCCCAAATACTTATTGCAAAATACCTTGGAAACATTTATACATATAATGTTGTGTGTCTCCATCTGTAATATATCGATGTAGCATATGTTTACTTGCCGTCGAGTTACAACGGAATACACGGACATTTGCTTCGTACAAATAATTTTTTAGTGGATAATATTCCAGGCGATAGTCATTAGATGTTTGCAACTAACATATAGATGTAGCTCAGTTACGTTTATGTACAACTTAATGAATCGCAGAGTGTGCGTTTCCATTGGATCTTGTGCAACGTAATTGCATCCATATATAAACGATAACGCGAATATGTTTATTTTGTCCGCATACCTGTGTTGAGCCCCCAAATTTCGGCGCCGTCAAAATTCACCACAACTGTGTAAACTAGATGAAAATAAATGATGGATATTTCTACTACAACTGTACTCCTTTATAGTAGTAACAAGCTTACGAACTGCTCTAGTGATGACACCTCGCAGATTGTGCTGTGTATGCTATTGTCTTTTAAATTTATACTAATAAAAAGGGAGTTTGCTTGTGAAAAGCGTGCGGCTCAAGAAAAGTACAATAAGGGATAATATTAGATAAAATGTTTTACAAGATTATTACTTGATCTGCGTTTTGACTAACGCAGCGTTCAATGCTCGAGTTGTTTTCTTTTGCTAAAATATTTTGGCTAAACATATCGATAGCCTTCATCAGTTGCAATTTACATCACATGTTTAACAAACTAAACTAATTTAACAATAAATGATTGCGCGGGTGGTGGTAACAAATACTTTAAATCAAGTTTGCGAGCTTGAAGTAAACAACAATCCCATTGTATTTAACCAGTGGTCGAACAACATAACAAAACTACCGCCAGCTGCAACGCACTGACGCGTTTCGACCTTCCATGATCATCATCAGAGTACGACGGCAAACTGACTAGCGAGGATCAAACCACATTGAATATATATGGAAATCAAATTTAGATATGCGGCTCTCACCTCTAGCAGTCTCACATACATTGAACTTGACTGGAAATGTCGGCTGCACAATTTCTATGCAGTCACGAACATTAACTGTTTGCAGCTTTCGCCACATATACATATATAGGCAATACAATTTAACAATAATTGATTGCGCGGGTGGTGGTAACAAATTCTTTAAATCAAGTTTGCGAGCTTGAAGTAAACACCAATCCCATTGTATTTAACCAGTGGTCGAAGAACATAACAGAACTACCGCCAGCTGCAACGCACTGACGCATTCGACCTTCCATGATCATCATCAGATTACGACGGCAAACTGACTAGCGAGGATCAAACCAAATTTAATATATATGGAAATCAAATTCAGATATGCGGCTCTAACCTCTAGCAGTCTCACATACATTGAACTTGACTGGAAATGTCGGCTGCACAATTTCTATGCAGCCACGAACTTCAACTGTTTGCAGCTTTCGCCACATATACACCTATAAGCAATACAATTAAACATAAATTGATTGCGCGGGTGGTGGTAACAAATTATTTAAATCAAGTTTGCGAGCTGGTTAAATACAATGGGATTGGTGTTTACTTCCTGCTCGCAAACTTGATTGAAATAATTGTTACCACCAGCCGCGCAATCAATTATTGTTAAATTGTATTGTTTATATATGTTTATCTGGCGAAAGCTGCAGAATTCTCCGACTTATAAAATGTCCAAATTTCTGTGTCATAGAATAAGAAAATATACCTATTTTCTAGATTATACAATAAAGAACACTTATCACTTCACTGACATTATTAGTAAATATAAATTATTAGAGAATGATAAACTGGCAAGCCTGGATGTGGTTTCTATGTATACGAGCATTCCGGTACAGGTTGCATTAGAGTGTGTCCAGCGTTGTCCAACGGAATACCCTGAAATATTAGAAGGGAGTAAAATGATGTTAAGGAGTATTATGGAAATGTTTAAACTTTGTATGTCCTCTACATACTTTATATTTAGAAATGAATTCTACCTTCAAGTTAAAGGTGTTCCTATGGGACAACCATTATCGGTCCCAGTCGCTAATATTTATATGCATTATTTAGAAAAAAATCTCCTATTCAGATCTCCCCTCAAACCAAGCTTATATTTAAGATTCCTAGATGACATCTTCCTAATTTGGAATCACGGGGACAATGAGTTGGAGAATTTTCTGTATTTAGCTAATCAACTGGGAGAGGTAAAATTCACATTGGAAAAAGAAAGCAAAGAAGAATTATCGTTTCTAGATGTAAAATTAAAACGAATGGGTCAGACATTAGAGAAAGATATTTACAGGAAGGATACTTATTCTGGTATCCTCCTGAATTATTGCTCTAATCACCCGTTTGGGATGAAAATAGGCATTCTAAAATCTATGATAATAAGAAGTCTTAAAATAGTGGATTTAAAATATAGGGACAAAGAACTGATGAAATTGAAAGAAATATTCAGGATAAATGGTTATCCGGAAAAATTAACTGAGAAAATCATAAAAGAGACACTATTGCGATTTAATAGAAGAATAACCCAGGAGAAACGGGTAAGAGATTTGGATAACCAGAATGAAGATAAGCACAGAACTCTGGTTCTACCAGATTCCAAATTAAGTAGAAAAATTAGGATATTAGCAACGAAATACAACATAAGAACAGTGTTAAGACAATCAGTTACAATAGGCAATAAGTTACCGAATCAGAAAGAAAAAATAGAACCGCTCAACACATCAGGGGTTTATGAGATACCTTGTAAAGATTGCAATCTCAGGTATATAGGTGAAACCATGCGTCCAATAAAGGTACGTAGAGGGGAACATAAGACTGCATGCAAATATAGACATAGTCATAGATCAGATCTAGCTAGGCACTCAATGGAGACAGGTCATCAGATAAATTGGGACGGCTGTAAACGGATTGCACTATGTAACCGAAATAGATTCACCAGGTTGATTAGAGAATCAATTGAAATAAAATCAGGAATGAACGTCATGAATATGACATGTGTAGAAAAATCATTAGGCCCAATATTTAATGAAGCCTTCTCGAATGGAAAGAAACGTAGATTAGAGGAATCAGAGCTAACAATAAATCTAAATAAGAGACCGCGACTATGAAAAGGGAAAAAACCGAACGAATTAGATGGAGTTAGAGAGAGGTAATTTGGCTATAGTTATATAAATATCATGATGATGAACATTTCAATTTATATAAGATGTGAGAGAATTTCACGTTGTTGCTTATATGTTTATCTAAATATATTTAACAAATATGTGTATCTATATTTATATATATATATTTCGCAGATACATATATATGGATGATTCTAAATATTCATATAAGATGTGGGGTGAACTCACATGGTTGCTTAAATGCTTATTTAGATATTCACAATATATATGTAGAAGAATATTTAGATTTTATATATAAGGTGAGAAAAGCTCACATGGTTGCTTATGTGAATTGAGATAGGCATTATGTATATATATATATATATATATATATGAGGTGTAGACGGGTAGTAGATATGCTTTGATATTTATATATACATATAAATTGTGAGTAAAATTAGTATATATACTATACACTCAAGGAGAAATTGTAAGTGGTTGAATTTCAAAGAACCCATTTCAATTGCTTATAGAATATCTACATATATATATATATATATTTGGGTATATAGATAGACAATAAAAGAGATATATAAATATTATCAAAAGCATTTTGACTGATATAATTTATCCGTTGCGGGACTCACAGTGTTGCTTGTATGAGATTCATATTATATATATGGTATATACACGTGTATATATATATATACATATATATATATACATGAATATATAGATATTTATAAAAGATGTGGGAAGAACCCACATGGTTGCTTATATGCTTATCTATATATACATAGATAGCGTGTGGACGTATGTATAAATGGATATTTTATAAGATGTGGGTGTGTATATATAAATATAAATAAGTAAAAATAAAATTTAAATATAAAAGATTGCTAATTTATATATATATATATATATCGTATATATATATATATATATCGTATATACGATACACGTAGGTATAGATATATATAGATATATATGAAGGATATATAGATATTTATAAAAGATGTGGGAAGAACCCACATGGTTGCTTATATGCTTATCTATATATACATAATATATAGCCTATGGAATTATATGGATGTTTTTTATAAGAAGTGAGTATATATGTAATTATGAATAAGTAAATAAATATAAAATTTATTATATAGGTATATCCGACACAGATATTTTAATGGAGAAACTAATTTATATAGGATATGAGTATTAATGTGTATTTGGCTGAGAGACGATTTCGTTAGTGTAAACTCCGTATTCGGTCTTGTCAAAACGATAGAATAATACTCTATAGACTTTCAACAGTTTTTTGATTGCAAGCTGGTTGGAATTAGGTGAACTGGGGGGCATGTGAGGATTACTGCAACATTGAATTCAAAATTTGTTGATCTTTCTATGCGTCCGGAACAGAAATTAAAATATAGATATCAGTGATAGGCGTGTTTGTCAATACATTAAGTGTGCTTATAGTTATTCAATAAATGTCACTTTAGTAAAATACACATGTTTATAAGTAGTTGTGTGCGCAGAGGGGGACAGGGATAAGTCTTTGTATACATTTGAGTATTAGAGACTAGGTATGAAGACCGGATATTAGGAAGACAATTAAAAGTACTTTTAGAATTAAAATAGATATAAATATATCTGTCTTGAATGAGAATACCACATTTGTCACAAGTTGTGTTTTACTCCTGTGCGTATTGTGTCAACCATGAAGATGAGACTGGAAATGAAGTCTCGAAAATTTGGTCAAAGAACAAAGGAAAATCGTGATCCAACGTCATTTTCAGACAATCAGCTAATTGAAGGCTTAAAGAAGAAGGGACAAGTGAGAACCCATCAATTGAGGCCAAAAATTACAACATCTGAATATGAAGGAAGTTCAAGATTTTACCGACCTATGAGTGCTACCAATTGTCCCGCACAAGCAAAATGCGGTCAAATCCGAAACAAAATGACAGCACTGAGACATATACACCTTTTAGTAATGTTCGTGAATGCATAGGGTATTGCAGCCGACATTTCCAGTCAAGTTCAATGTATGCGAGACTACTAGAGGTGAGAGCCGCATATCTAAATTTGATTTCCATCTATATTCAATGCGGTTTGATCCTCGATAGTCAGTTTGACGTCGTAATCTGATGATGATCATGGAAGGTCGAAACGCGTCAGTGCGTTGCGGCTGGCGGTAGTTTTGCTATGTTGTTCGACGACTGGTTAAATACAATGGGATTGGTGTTTACTTCAAGCTCACAAACTTGATTTAAAGAAACGAAACTAATGCCATTTTCCAAATCGGACCTAACGATTTTTCAACAGCTGTTTCATTCATAATATTATCTCTAGATTTGATTTCGTTGACAGGAAAAGGCGATTGAATGAATTGGAAACGAACTTAGTTCAGCAAAGATTGCAACATTCGATTGATAATCGATTAATAAGTGGGTTTATTGTTCAAGTAATGAATAATCATTTATTAACAATATAATTATTCCAAATTTCATCTATAACTACTCGTTTGATTTTAAAACTCTTAGTGATTTGAACGCTTATTTCGTGTTTTGCACCATCATCCTACTTATTGCGATTATTCTAATAATATAATATTTAGAAGTATTAATTTGTCTGACGCGTGCAAAGGGTAAATTAATGTCTATTGACTGCAATTTCATTTATATGTGCGTACATGTGTATCATTTATATTTTAACGAAGTTTTTTAATTATGTATACACATACACATGCTCATGCATGGCGTGCGCCTATTTAATGGTATGCCAATAACTGTTATTAACTTGTTTATCATGAGTGCAACCCTAGTGGTTTGAATTGAAATTTAATATGTGCATTGGTTTTCGGACTTCTAGTTTTTTCACTCATGTCATGTTTTTATGACGAGTGTTTCTGAATTATTGGTCTCCCCCACCTGAAAGTGAGGCCATCTCAGTTACGTCATTTTACATTGAGTCTGTAAAACGAATAAATAGATAACGTATGCAAATGATAAATTCTTATTCAGCCACTCTGGTCTCAATTAGTTAGATGAAAACACCAGTTATGAACATGCACACACACATACATGTGACACGCGTATATCTAATGAAAGGTCAGTCTGAAGTAAAAATATTATGGCTTAAGGAAATAACACGCTTTACAACAATAGTTTCACGAGCAACCCAGATGTAAATTGCAACTGATGATAAAGCTATCACATAAGTTTGGCCGAAATATTTTAGCAAAAGAAAACTACTGGAACAATGAACGCTGCGTTAGTCAAAACGCAGATCAGGTAATTTCAATTAATCTAGGTTCGCAAAAGCTATCTTCATTCAAGAAACATTTAAAACGGATTTACAAGATTGTTTGACCGTTGTCTTGTGCATTCTTTTGAGCCATTCGCTGATTAAATTACTTGCACACTATTGGTAAGATTAAGCTGGTGACATTCATCTAAATATGAGCCGTTTTAATGTTATCAATTACAAAAGTATACAGAGCAAAATCCCAAATCTCAGGCGAAGTGCCTGGAAACTTACTAAATTGTTCGAGTGTAACAACTCAAGGCAAATCATTAATAGTAAAGAAAGCGGTGTTATTCTTTAGATTGTAATCTGTAGTGCCATAGTTTCAACATTGACCAGATTATACTTTCCGTTCATGCTGCCTTTGGTTTATCCTTCTGGTCACAAGTGAAATAATTTGTTACTAGGTTCGCAAAACCTAATACATACTTGCATATATATTAGCTCTTCGCAACAAACAGTATTTAACTGTAATATATTGAATTGAATGATGTCATGCTTACAGCGAAATGTGATAACTGATATCGATGAAGGCCAGAGTGTATGGTTTAACTGGAGTAACAGGTGTTTGGAAATTGTTATAATTCTCAATTTGGGTGAACTTAGCATAAATTTATATCCATCAGGTTGGTATCAAATATGTACCGACTAGAAACCATAGTGCTTGTATCCGGTACTATATCGATTTCAAAAAGGTATCAGTTACTAAATACACAATATAGTGCATATCCCTTTGCATATTCGGTATATATATTACAGTGAGTGGCATTAATAAAAGTCGCATTGTCGTTGACTTTAGATTATGTTTATTTACTACATAGTCAAGCATTCGTCTAGAGATTGTAACGTCCTATTATTCCACATTCTTCACCATATATTGTGTTAGGCGGTGTCATCAGCTCCACTGATGAGTCACGCCAGTAAGCATCAAAAAGAATGTGCATGAGATTATACTTTCCGTTCATGCTGCCTTTGGTTTATCCTTCTGGTCCCAACTGAAATAAATTGTTATTAGGTTCGCAAAACCTAATACATACTTGCATATATATTAGATCTTTGCAACAAAAACAGTATTTAACTGTAATATATTGAATTGAATGATGTCATGCTTACCGCGAAATGTGATAACTGATATCGATGAAGGCCAGAGTGTATGGTTTAACTGGAGTAACAGGTGTTGGGAAATTGTTGTAATTCTCAATTTGGGTGAACTTTAGCATAAATTTATATCCATCAGGTTGGTATCATGTACCGACTCGGAAACCATAGTGTTAGTATCGGTACTCATCAATTTCAAAAAAGGTATCAGTTACTAACACAATAGCCATAGTGTTAGTATCCTTTACAGACTCGGTATATATATTGTATAGTGTGAGTTAGCATTGAAGTCGCATTGTCGTTGACTTTAGATTATGTTTGCTTCACTATTACAGGTTTACACATTCGTCTAGGAGATTGTACCGTCCTATTATTCCACATTCTTCTACCAAATATATAGTGGTTAAGGGCGTAATACCGGCTCCTACTGATGAGTCGCCAGTAAGCACGAAACGGATGTGCATGAGATTAGACTTTCCGTTCATGCTGCCTTTGGTTTATCCTTCTGGTCAAAACTGAAAATTTGTTACTAGGTTCGCAAAACCTAATACATACTTGCATATATATTAGTTCTTCGCAACAAACAGTATTTAACTGTAATATATTGAATTGAGTGATGTCATGCTTACCGCGAAATGTGATAACTGATATCGATGAAGGCCAGAGTGTATGGTTTAACTGGAGTAACAGGTGTTCGGAAATTGTTGTAATTCTCAATTTGGGTGAACTTTAGCATAAATTTATATCCATCAGGTTGGTATCATGTACCGACTCGGAAACCATAGTGTTAGTATCCGGTACTCATCGATTTCAAAAAAGGTATCAGTTACTAACACAATAGCCATAGTGTTAGTATCCTTTACAGACTCGGTATATATATTATATAGTGTGAGTTAGCATTGAAGTCGCATTGTCGTTGACTTTAGATTATGTTAGTTTCACTATTACAGGTTTACACATTCGTCTAGGAGATTGTACCGTCCTATTATTCCACATTCTTCTACCAAATATATAGTGGTTAAAGGGCGTAATACCGGCTCCTACTGATGAGTCGCCAGTAAGCACGAAACGAATGTGCATGAGATTATACTTTCCGTTCATGCTGCCTTTGGTTTATCCTTCTGGTCACAACTGAACTAATTTGTTACTAGGTTCGCAAAACCTAATACATACTTGCATACATATTAGTTCTTCGCAACAAACAGTATTTAACTGTAATATATTGAATTGAATGATGTCATGCTTACCGCGAAATGTGATAACTGATATCGATGAAGGTCAGAGTGTATGGTTTAACTGGAGTAACAGGTGTTCGGAAATGTTGTAATTCTCAATTTGGGTGAACTTTAGCATAAATTTATATCCATCAGGTTGGTATCATGTACCGACTCGGAAACCATAGTGTTAGTATCCGGTACTCATCGATTTCAAAAAAGGTATCAGTTACTAACACAATAGCCATAGTGTTAGTATCCTTTACAGACTCGGTATATATATTATATAGTGTGAGTTAGCATTGAAGTCGTATTGTCGTTGACTTCAGATTATGTTAGCTTCACTATTACAGGTTTACACATTCGTCTAGGAGATTGTACCGTCCTATTATTCCACATTCTTCTAGCAAATATATAGTGGTTAAAGGGCGTAATACCGGCTCCTACTGTTGAGTCGCCTGTAAGCACGAAACGAATGTGCATGAGATTATACTTTCCGTTCATGCTGCCTTTGGTTTATCCTTCTGGTCACAACTGAACTAATTTGTTACTAGGTTCGCAAAACCTAATACATAATTGCATATATATTAGTTCTTCGCAAAAAACAGTATTTAACTGTATTGAATTGAATGATGTCATGCTTACCGCGAAATGTGATAACTGATATCGATGAAGGCCAGAGTGTATGGTTTAACTGGAGTAACAGGTGTTCGTAAATTGTTGTAATTCTCAATTTGGGTGAACTTTAGCATAAATTTATATCCATCAGGTTGGTATCATGTACCGACTCGGAAACCATAGTGTTAGTATCCGGTACTCATCGATTTCAAAAAGGTATCAGTTACTAACACAATGGCCATAGTGTTAGTATCCTTTACAGACTCGGTATATATATTATATAGTGTGAGTTAGCATTGAAGTCGTATTGTCGTTGACTTCAGATTATGTTAGCTTCACTATTACAGGTTTACACATTCGTCTAGGAGATTGTACCGTCCTATTATTCCACATTCTTCTACCAAATATATAGTGGTTAAAGGGCGTAATACCGGCTCCTACTGATGAGTCGCCAGTAAGCACGAAACGAATGTGCATGAGATTATACTTTCCGTTCATGCTGCCTTTGGTTTATCCTTCTGGTCACAACTGAACTAATTTGTTACTAGGTTCGCAAAACCTAATACATACTTGCATATACATTAGTTCTTCGCAACAAACAGTATTTAACTGTAATATATTGAATTGAATGATGTCATGCTTACCGCGAAATGTGATAACTGATATCGATGAAGGCCAGAGTGTATGGTTTAACTGGAGTAACAGGTGTTCGGAAATTGTTGTAATTCTCAATTTGGGTGAACTTTAGCATAAATTTATATCTATCAGGTTGGTATCATGTACCGACTCGGAAACCATAGTGTTAGTATCCGGTACTCATCGATTTCAAAAAAGGTATCAGTTACTAACACAATAGCCATAGTGTTAGTATCCTTTACAGACTCGGTATATATATTATATAGTGTGAGTTAGCATTGAAGTCGCATTGTCGTTGACTTTAGATTATGTTAGCTTCACTATAACAGGTTTACACATTCGTCTAGGAGATTGTACCGTCCTATTATTCCACATTCTTCTACCAAATATATAGTGGTTAAAGGGCGTAATACCGGCTCCTACTGATGAGTCGCCAGTAAGCACGAAACGAATGTGCATGAGATTATACTTTCCGTTCATGCTGCCTTTGGTTTATCCTTCTGGTCACAACTGAACTAATTTGTTACTAGGTTCGCAAAACCTAATACATACTTGCATATATATTAGATCTTCGCAACAAACAGTATTTAACTGTAATATATTGAATTGAATGATGTCATGCTTACCGCGAAATGTGATAACTGATATCGATGAAGGCCAGAGTGTATGGTTTAACTGGAGTAACAGGTGTTCGGAAATTGTTGTAATTCTCAAGTTTGGGTGAACTTTAGCATAAATTTATATCCATCAGGTTGGTATCATGTACCGACTCGGAAACCATAGTGTTAGTATCCGGTACTCATCGATTTCAAAAAAGGTATCAGTTACTAACACAATGGCCATAGTGTTAGTATCCTTTACAGACTCGGTATATATATTATATAGTGTGAGTTAGCATTGAAGTCGTATTGTCGTTGACTTCAGATTATATTAGCTTCACTATTACAGGTTTACACATTCGTCTAGGAGATTGTACCGTCCTATTATTCCACATTCTTCTACCGAATATATAGTGGTTAAGGGCGTAATACCGGCTCCTATTGATGAGTCGCCAGTAAGCACGAAACGAATGTGCATGAGATTATACTTTCCGTTCATGCTGCCTTTGGTTTATCCTTCTGGTCACAACTGAACTAATTTGTTACTAGGTTCGCAAAACCTAATACATACTTGCATATATATTAGTTCTTCGCAACAAACAGTATTTAACTGTAATATATTGAATTGAATGATGTCATGCTTACCGCGAAATGTGATAACTGATATCGATGAAGGCCAGAGTGTATGGTTTAACTGGAGTAACAGGTGTTACTTGTCCTGTAAATAACACACTTGCTTCATTAGTTTCGTTTGTTAAACTTGTGATGTAAATTGTAACTGATGAAGGCTTTGATAAAGTTTCACTGAAGGCTTAGCAAAAGAAAACTACTGGAACAATGAACGCTGCGCAGCACGTCAAAACGCAGTTCAGGTACTTAATAATCATATAGGTTCGCAAAAGCTATCTTCATTCAAGAAACATTTAAATCGGTTTTACAAGATTGTTTGACCGTTGTCTTGTGCATTCTTTTGAGCCATTCGCTGATTAAATTACTTGCTCACTATTGGTAAGTTTAAGCTGGTGTCATTCATCTTAATATGAGCCGTTTTAATGTTATTAATTACAAAACTATACAGAGCAAAATCCCAAATCTCAGGCGAAGTGCCTGGAAACTTACTAAATTGTTCGAGTGTAACATCTCAAGGCAAATCATTAATAGTAAAGAAAGCGGTGTTATTCTTTAGATTGTAATCTGTAGTGCCATAGTTTCAACATTGACCACCATGATAAATGAAATGAGTAATAAATAGATTCGTTCATCATCAGTTAAATTCAGTTGTCTCAAACTGGAAATCTTCACAGGTAATAATATTTGGCGATGGTGCTTTATATAGAGCCAGCTGTCCAGGAATCACTATTCTATTTTTTATTTCTGGTTTGCTATAAACGTAAACTACTACCCATTTAGTAAACATATCGATCCAACAGAGATTTTCCGACACTTAAAACGTATTTTAATCAGCAGATGAGCAAAGTTTTTGTGCAATGTCTTGATGCAGAACCGAGTGCTTGGCTATCTCGATGTTTTATTAAAAAATCGATCGGTGACGTTGTTATACACCGCTGTCCTGGTTTTCATTCTTTCGTTTTGAACCGCTAACCTATTTTGGATCGTCAAGATTCCATTAGGTGTCGACTTTGAGATTCTGCTTTTCAACTGACGGATTATTACTTATCAATTGTTATCAATGCTCCGTACTACGTTTATCTGTATTGGCAAAGTTATATTTAAACAAAATAAATTCGACGCAGTACATCAAATTTACCAAAATAATGCTTGTGAAATGGTGGATATTGGAATCATAGACTACGAGCTATTCGATGGCCATATCTGTAAACACGGTCTCCTGGACACCAATGATGAAATACACATATTTACATAAGTTATTTTGTATTGACAGACGTTTCATTTTGGAAGTTATATAAATTTGCTCTATTTTCGTGAGGCTGCGATATGTGTTTTGGGCTGGGCTTCAGTTACCTTTTAATAATGCTCCACAGATACAACAAATTGCGAGAGTTAACATGTTTGGTTCAGCTAGTTACTGCTTTTATTAGATAAAAATGGCTTAAATCTACTCAGTCGACCAAAAGGCATGCTTATCAATGCTGTAGAAAAAATTTAGGAAAAAATCTATTTGTAAGCCTTGTTATGATTGATGAATTTGTGCTAATTTTACTACGCCATTTATGATTGTGTTCTAAATCAATTATTTATATTTGAAATAAAGGTTTAAAATATCGAAAAATGTAGAATTGAATAATTTATGTACATTTTATATATAAGCAATTTAATGGACTAATGTTATTGATTTAATAGTAATAACGAATTGAGAAAAATATTGCAGAAACACGGCAATTAAATTAAAGAAGTGAATTTTAATTAAACGTACATCCGCAAAAATGTTATGAAAGTATTAATAGATGATCGCTAGAGGCGTAATAAAATGGTTATATAAAGAGGCATAAATATTCTGGAGTTACAAGGGCAATAAACGTTTATGCAAAAGAAATAAAAGACTAATTAAAATAAAGTTTATGAATAATCTAAATATCAACACCTGTATTCGTTACAAATTTTATTATTTTATTATAACTTAAATGCACAGTAGGTAATAAAACGCATATTTTCTATATTGGGATAGAGGAAAATTTAATGTGGGTTCTAGTGATAGGTTTTTGGCCGTGAATTTCAGAGAATCATTCCTCTGAATTGATACCGACGAATTCACTTAAAATTTTGTACTCTTGTCTGCAATTTATTATGGAAATTCACATTAAAATTCTATAAATATTGAATGAAAGCTTGCCTGGCATAACAATTTTTCTTATAGACGATAGTCATAACTACGTGATAAACAAATACTAATGGACTATATATATATATATATATATATATATATATATATATATATATATATATATATATATATATGTATATAATCTTTTATTTTATTTTATATTTTAAAGGAGACACACAATTCCACGTTTATTTAAAGAGTAAAAGGACAGTAAATGTTCGTATACCAAATACGAAACTGATTTTCGTGTTAACTAAAAGATGCCTGCTAGACATATATGTAAAGCATAAACTTCATACGTTAGAACTATACAATAATGTGCACTTTAAACATGTACTTTAGGCTCATTTTAATAGAAGCATCTGTTTTTGCTAGATTGGCTCAAAGTTAAAAGAAACTGATTACAAAGGAGACGTGCCAAGGTTCGAACCATGATCGTGGCAAATTCTGATAATTATGTGAATTGTTTCCAATAGGGTAGGAACCAGTCTAAAAGATAAATTGCATTTTGTACATTTTCGAATGCTTAATTTATATTGACAAATATATATATATATATATATATATATATATATATATATATATATAACAACAAGCACCTGACCTTAATATTCAAAAAAGTTTCATCAACATGATATTCTAATCGACTGGTGAAGAATAACAAAATTCAACAACAATCTACTAGTATCCTGAAGGAGTTGTACTGATGCGCACCTGGAAAATTTTAATTATCTGATCTGCGTTTTGACTAACGCAGCTTTCATTGTTCCAGTAATTTTCTTCATCAATATATTTCGCCAAGCTTACCGTAGGCCTTCATCAGTTGCATTTCACGAAACAAATGAAGCAAGTGTGTTATTTCCTCTAGTCATAATATTTATAGCATTCAGACTGACCTTCATTAGATATTCGCGTGTCACATATGTGTGTGTGTGTACATTTTCATAACCGTTGTTTTCATCTGATTAATTTTGACTAGAGTAGCTGAATAATAATTTATCAGTTGCATGCAATAACTATTCGTTTTTTTAACACACTCAATAAATGACGTAACTGAGATGGGGAGACCCATAATTCAGAAACACTCGTCATAAAAATATGCCAAGAGTAGATTAAACCAGAAGTTCCAGATCAATGTGCCGTATGTTAAATGGCAACCAAATCACTAATACATCTAAAATTAATGAAACTGCAGTCAATAGACATTAATTTACCCTTTGCACGCGTCAGACAAATTATTACTTATAACTATTGTATTATTAGAATATTTCCAATGGGTAGGGTGGGGGTGTAAAACAGAAAATTAAGGTTGAAATCACTATTTGTTTTAAAATCAAATGAATAGTTAGAGATGAAATTTTGAAGACTATATTCATAATAATTGTTTATTCATTTGTTGAATAAAAGCCCACTAATTAGTCAATCTTAATCTGATGTTCTTAATCTTTTACTGGAGCTAGCTTCAGTTACCAATTCATGCAATCGCCTTTTTCTTCCACTAGCTAGTGCAGTATTCCAAATCGGACCTAAAGATTTTTCAACAGCTGTTTCATTCATAATATTATCTCTAGATTTAATTTCTATAGATTCCCTAATCAATCTCGTCATCCTATTACGACTACATATTGCTATGCGTTTGCATTCCTCCCAGTCGATAGTATGCCCAGTCTCCACTACATGACGAGCAAGATCAGATTTAGCAATATGTCCATATTTACACGCAGTTTTATGTTCACCTCTTCTTACTTTGATTGGACGCATGGTTTCACCAACATACTTGAGACTGCAATCATTGCATGGGATCTCATACACTCCTGAAGTGTCTAAGGGTTCAATCTTTTCTTTTTGGTTAGGGAGTATAGTGCCTAGTGTAAGGGGCTGTTTTAAAACGGTCCTTATATTGTATTTTAAAGCTATTGATTTCACTTTCCTACTTAATATAGAGTCCGGTAATACCATGACCTTCCGGCTCTTCCTTATCCTTATCCGCCTTTGTGTATCTCAAACTAGGATTAAATTTCTTCACCATGTCCCTCATTGTTGTATCTATTAAATGAGGAGGGTAACCATTAGTCTTAAATATATCGCGTAGTCTGTCTAATTCTAACTTCCTATGCTTTATATCTGTTAACTTGAGACTTCTTAATGTTAATGACTTTAAGATCCCGACTTTCATACGAAATGGGTGATTGGACTTGAAATTAAGAAGGATTCCTGAATAAGTATCCTTCCTATAAATATCTCTTCCCAATTTCAGACCATTTCTAATTAATTTGACATCTAAAATGGTAATTCACCTGACGATTCCCTTTCTAAGGTAAATTGTAGTTCGCTCATTCGATTAGCTAAATTTAAGTAATTTACCAATTTATTGTCACCATGGTTCCAGATCAGTAATATATCATCCAAGAAACGTAGGTACAGTTTTGGTTTCAATGGAGTCTTATCCAACAGATTATTTTCCAAATAATGTATAAAGATATTGGCTATTGGGACCGATAAAGGTTGTCCCATTGGAACGCCTCTAATTTGTTTATAAAATTCCTTACGAAATTTAAAATAAGTGGAGGACATACAAATATACATCATCTCCATGACGTGTCCTAACGTCATTTTGCTTCCTTCTAATATTAGTGGGTGATCAACTAGGAAACGTCTAAAACAATCCAGAGCCTCAGGTACCGGTATATTTGTGTATATAGATACTACATCTAAGCTTACTAATCTATCCTTTTCATCTAGTACATATTTATCAATAATTTCAACCAAATGATATGAGTTAAGCAATGTATGTTCTAAGAAATAGGAATATTTTCTTATTCTATGGCACAAAAACTTTGAAATTTTATACGTTGGGGAGTGTTGTACATTCACTATAATTCTTAAAGGATTACCCGGCTTATGCACTTTAACCAAACCATAAACTCTGGGTGCAACCGTATCTCTTTGAATGAGAGTGTTATCATGCGTCGAATCCAATTCTTCATTAGCAATCATTTTATTGATTAATAATTTTACTTGCCCTTGTAACTTATCAGTAGGGTCTTTTGTTATTTTATTGTATACTTCAGCATTACTTAACTGTTCTATCATTTTATTGTTATAATCAGATTGATTCATCAGAACTGTAGCTCCTCCTTTATCCGCCTTAAGACATATAACATTATTTGATACTAAATCTTTTCTGAGACGTTTAATTTCATAATTAGGCTTAACTTTATCTTCTTTGTGTGTTAAAACCAATGAGGCAACGTCTAGTTCAAATTTCACCTTATCATTATCCGAAAGAAGCTTTGCCGTTTTGACAGCCTCAGTAATTAATTCGTTTCTAACCGATCTTTCATTAGGAATAGCCATGTTTAAACCACGGTTAAGTAGTTCAACTTGATCCTTCTTAAGATTTAATGTTGATAGATTTACTATTCTATTAGTCCCGATTAAATTATCATTTTCTTGGGGTCTATAAATTCCCAAGTCAGCTAATTTTTTATTATGTCTAATTCTTACTTTTCTAATTTCTCTATTACGGGCTTTATCACTGAAATCCCCAATGCATTTAAAATCATCTGCGTGCAAAAGAGAAGTTAACATCGATCTTAGTTTAGTTTTTTTCTGAATAAGTATAATCTTACGTTTAACTAAATCACGAATCAAAGTTTTTATAATATTTATACAAAGGTCATGCTTAAGAGACATGCCATAAGCATTTAACTTAAAATTTAGTTTAAAACGAAAACATTTAGGAATAACATCATGTTTTAAACAAATACTTAAAATGGAACTATTTGACAGTTGCCTCACGATTTGTTGTTTCATTAGCGTATATTTATTATACCATTTAACGGCATTTCTGTTATAGTTCCATGTTAAATGTTTTTTGAAAGAGTTTCCTTGATGCGGAACTGGAATAATTGTAATTACCTGATCTGCGTTTTGACTAACGCAGCTTTCATTGTTCCAGTAATTAGTCAAAACGCAGATCAGGTAATTTAATCCTAGTGTGAGATACAAAAAAGCGGATAAGGATAAGGAAGAGCGGAAGGTCATGGTATTACCGGACTCTATGTTAAGTAGGAAAGTGAAATCAATAGCTTTAAAATACAATATAAGGACCGTTTTAAAACAGCCCCTTACACTAGGCACTATACTCCCTAACCAAAAAGAAAAGATTGAACCCTTAGACACTTCAGGAGTGTATGAGATCTCATGCAATGATTGCAGTGTCAAGTATGTTGGTGAAACCATGCGTCCAATCAAAGTAAGAAGAGGTGAACAATAAACTGCGTGTAAATATGGACATATTGCTAAATCTGATCTTGCTCGTCATGTAGTGGAGACTGGGCATACTATCGACTGGGAGGAATGCAAACGCATAGCAATATTTGTGTCGTAATAGGACGACGAGATTGATTAGGGAATCTATAGAAATTAAATCTAGAGATAATATTATGAATGAAACAGATGTTGAAAAATCTTTAGGTTCGATTTGGAATACTGCAATAGCTAGTGGAAGAAAAAGGCTATTGCATGAATTGGTAACTGAAGCTAGCTCCAGTAAAAGATTAAGAACATCAGATTAAGATTGACTAATTAGTGGGCTTTTATTCAACAAATGAATAAACAATTATTATGAATATAGTCTTCAAAATTTCATCTCTAACTATTCATTTGATTTTAAAACAAATAGATTTCAAACTTAATTTTCTGTTTTACACCCCCACCCTACCCATTGGAAATATTCTAATAATACAATAGTTATAAGTAATAATTTGTCTGACGCGTGCAAAGGGTAAATTAATGTCTATTGACTGCAGTTTCATTTAGATGTAGTGGTTTGAATTGTAATTTAACATGTGCATTAGTCTTTCGGACTTCTGGTTTAATCACTCATGGCATGTTTTTATGACGAGTGTTTCTGAATTATGGGTCTCCCCCATCTCAGTTACGTCATTTACATTGAGTGTGTTAAAAAAACGAATAGTAATTGCGTGCAATCGATAAATTATTATTCAGCTACTCTGGTCGAAATTAATTAGATGAAAACAACGGTTATGAAAATGTACACACACACACACTCATATGTGACACGCGAATATCTAATGAAAGGTCAGTCTGAGGTATATAAATATTATGACTAGAGGAAATAACACACTTGCTTCATTTGTTTCGTGAAATGCAACTGATGAAGGCCTACGGTAAGCTTGGCCGAAATATATTAATGAAAGAAAATTACTGGAACAATGAAAGCTGCGTTAGTCAAAACGCAGATCAGGTAATTACTAGTATCCTGTCAAGACCAAAGAGGCCCTCGACTAGAAGCAACAAATATACAATCGGATTGGCAACAAACTGAAGTGGAAATAACAGAGGCCCATACGGTGACAGAAGTATCCAAACAATATGAGCGTTTAACACTGCAATCTACACTGGCGCTGTTACCATGTGGAAATTCTAAATTTGCGGAACAAGGTGAAAAGATCAACTACACTGGAAAAAATAGCACTCGTACATGTAATAGTAATCAAGGCGCACAAATGGTTAATTCTCAAGCCATCAAAACAATAATGAACAGATCTCAGACATCACTTTGCAATACCACGAGAATGACCTTTACATGCAAACACGCATACACCTAAAAACAAACGCATACACACCTACCAACTAGCCAAAACAAGAAACAGGAGTAAAAACGATTCAGATTTGTTACCACTAGCATAATCAATTGAAAACCCAAAATGTATAAATATGTATGATTGCATAAGCGATGATTAGTATTCACGAAATAAATGGCCTTAATCCACTTTGTTATTAATGTGTTCTTTCTTCCTAATTAAAAATATACTGTGTAATATGAAAAGGCATGGATATTATAAAGAATATATATATATATATATATATATATATATATATATATATATATAGGGGCTGGTGCTTAAACTAAGATCACAAACGCGATTTAACCAATTTAATAAAAATTTAAACTGAACACAGCTGGCAAAGGAGAGAATATTTGAAAAATGATCGAAAAGCTTGCTTACAAAATGCATAATTCAAACTTAATGGTTTCCAGGTGTTTTTCAAAGCAAGAATAGAAATGATGCGGTGTTTTATGGAAGCAGTCAGTTGTTATTTCATTATTCGACAATTAAATAATTTGAAGTTATTTTTGTTTGAACTCAGTGTAAACTGTACTAACAGTATCAATGTGTGTTTATTTGCCTTTGCATGTGCATGTTTGCTTCTTGTTTTTTTACATTATTATTTAATATAAAAGATCTTAATTTCTGTTGCATTTTGTAAATTCACTATATAAATCACCAGTTATTTCGATTGGAATGAGATCTGAAGAAAAGTAAATTGCCATTTTAAGTGTGTTACATAACTATATTTGAAAAAAGGTGGGCTTCGTAAAAAAAGTTTTATTTCATAAAAGCGCTGAGATCAAATTATGTATAACATATAAAAAAAGTAATTTATTTTACCAAAAGAGAAAGCTAACTTAATTCTATTAAAATAAACCGAACTGCTTTAAGTTTATGTTACCACGATTCAACAATAACAAAGTATCATTAATAAAATGTATGCAATTGTTATTAAGGTGTTGCACACCTCGTAACAAATAAATAAATATAGGACAAGAAGTAAAAACCCAAATTCAGAATGACAGAAAGGAATACACTCACGTGCACATTCGGGCGATTCATTTTTAGGATCCGGTACTACGTCTTATACCAAATATATATTAGGTCAAGGAATGTGGGACTCATGAAATTATACCTTTCGGTCATGCTTACTTTGTTTTTTTTATTAATTCCTATTTGAACTAATTTGTTACTATGTGTGCAACACCTAATACAAAATTTCATTACAACTAGTTCATAAATATTTTAGCAACGTGGATCAAAAGGGAGGTCCCATTAAGATATATGTAATTTGCTTTTAGAAATCATCCTTGAGAGTAAAATATGTTGACGCTACGAATAGTATAATCGTTTACATAATGTGTTCCAAAGTCACTATACTTCCTGCCAAAATTTCCGACTGTTTACTATGAAATCGTTTCAATCATTTCAAAGTTTTGCTCGTGTAAATTGCTATAAATTCAAAGCCATGTAACCTCAAGCTGATCATTACTTAGCTTTTAATATCAGCGTAAAGATCTTGGTATAAATGCATTAAGTTGAGCTGGTAAAATGTATTATTTCTCTATCGGTGACAGAAAGGTGGACATCTCATGCAAGGAGGTGTGGGATAACTGGATATTTGAAATGAGCCACAATGGGCCGTCTCGTTTATAAATTTTGTTCATACCTACAAATATCGGGAAACACAATAACCACAAAAAAGGTCTACATGAACGTATATCTGTTGAGATACTTGTTTCTTCAGTGATATCAAATACTGAGCTTGAATAAATACCGCGGAATCAATTGATTTATTAAAAAACAGAACGTACAGTAAAATTGAAGATATATGTGCGTTTTTATTACGAGTATGGCTACATTTGTTCCATATTTAGCGTTTTATAATCTCTATTCTTTTAAATAAGTTTGAGCTATAATCGACATTTGGCACATATTAATTTCATTGTCCGGTTCAAATTCTCATGATTTTCTTTCTTAAAATTTGATGAAAATTTATGAAAACTTTATTTTGAAATTGACCAAAAATTTAACATAATTTAATATTAAATTTTAAGCTTATAATTCGTGTCCTCTTTTACAGACATTTCTTCAGAATTAGTACAAAACATACAATCATAATACGAGAAGCGCTCTCGTTTAAAGACATTCCTTTTTATCAATAACGTAATTAATGTTTGAAGTTGATTATAAAAAATGACGAATTTTAGTGAGAGTGTTGCTTGCAATATATATTTTTGCTTTCTGTATGGCTTAACTTTGACAAATTGTAGTACTTCTGAAGATTTGTCTCGTAAAAGGGACGAGCAAATTCAAGGCGATCTTTAAGAGTATCACTGTTTGCATAACTTGTGTATATAAATGAAGCTAATTAGACATCAACGTTGTTTAAACGACATTAAGGATGATTCATTATATTCCATAAATTTTATCTGTTGAATTTTATGCTACTATAGTAGCACCATTGTTTTTAGAAAAACTTTCTAATTTTCATGTTATATATTTAATAAACATCGTTCAACAAAATAATATTTATTTCAAATGCTACTTTGTGTGATTATCATATTTTTGTCAATGAGGCACGTTAACACATTATATATATATATATCAAACATATCATATGAGATAAACTTTCATTTTTTTGTTTCTGATATGATTCAAGGTGCGACACATTAACAATTTCTTTGCTTCATTTCAAGTTGTATATCTATATTATTTGCTTTATTAATATACCCTTAACTATAAACATTTGAATAATTAATGAAAGGCAAAAACACTTTTAGAAAAATCTAATTTTTCCGATGATACGTTAAAAAGAAAATGCAATATTGTATAGCCAGCGGAAAATTTATCTACGTTTACATTGTCGTTAACATAGCATTAGAGAATATAGCAAATAATATATATATATATATATTGTTAAAGCCTCCATCAGAGCAAAGAAGATGAGATTTCTATATTATAATTAAGAAATAATAAAACAAATGAATATGAGAGTATAATTGTGAAATCCTGTTTTTAATTTTGAGGTACTGTGATAAATTATAAAGCGTTATAATTACTCGTTGAATTGCACGATAAATCAAAAGGTCTGATCAACGAGTTGAAGAATTCAAAATATGATCAATAATATAATCAAATCAAATGGAAAATTATTCATTCGAAGTTTCGATCCAATGATTGTCATAAAATATTTACGACGGAATGATATTCTATTCATCCATTAGAAATCATAAATCAAGAACGCCAAACCAAGTAAAATACGTAGGAATCTAAATTGATGTCATCGAAGGTAAAATTTATGTTTAAAAAATTTAATGGGACATACTTCAAGTCTTATGTTGGATCTGTGGTGGAAAGATGATTTGTTTCAAAGTAGAATGCAAAGTGTAACAATTGTTTTAAAAATTTAAATTTTGATTAAACTATCAATGATTGCACGTGTTGTGAAAAGAATTATTTAAATAAAGTTTGTGAGCTTGAAATAAACCCAAATCCCATTGTATTTTACCAGTCCAACAACATAGAAATCGTTGATTGTTTATAACTTCTATGCAAGCGTCAAAAGCTTCAAAAAGTTAATAATCGTGACTACAGAGAAATTATGCAGCCGATAATTCCAGTCAAGTAAAATGGGTGCAAGATTACCCGAGGTGAGAGCCGTACATCCAATTTGCTTTACTTTTACACGCATTGTGGTTTGACCCTCGCTAGTCTGAGGATGCTTATGGAAGGTCGAAACACGTCAGTGTGTGCGACAGTTGATGAAGACTTTTAATCTACACTGCCTAAGTCTTGAGAAGGAGCGCAAAAGCTATACCAAAATATTGATGCCAGAAAGCAAAAGACCATAAGGTATATTGGAAGATGCTCTAGGTGGTTAGTTTGACCCAAATATATAATAGTGGAGAATATGCTAGAATGTGAGGTAAAATATTGAATAGGATGCCTGCCGTCTGATTATTCATAGGTACACCACTATTGATTTTACGAAAAGGTGGTACAGGCTAAATTGAATAATGCTGTTTCGTTGTTAATCATAGTGTTTACTGTCATATATAGGATTTTAGATAGCAAATCGAGTACATGTCAGCGCACATTAATGGCTGCCATTGGAGCAGTCGTCAAGCAGCCTGCAAGTTAACCATTTCAAAGCACCAATGTGAATACGTTCAATCAGAGTTCGGCTGACCAGCCTTGAGAATCATCCTTTTAAAATTGTTTCACAAATCACTGTCTTAGAAGACATTTTTGGTATAAAATGTATATCAGTGACACAAATAGTATCAGAAAGGAATCCGGAATCAGAGCTAGGAGAATTAATGAAATTGGCCTGTTTTAAAACGAGAATAAGAGGTGCTAAATGAATGGTTGTATGTAGCATACATTCCACAAATATTAGTTAATAGAGGACCGTAAGCAAAACCTCTTTCTCCAATGGACTCTGGTTGACACTGACCGATAAGGCAAAAACGAAGCGATTCGTTATCGTCTTTCCGATTACCTGCACTAAAATCTGTAGCGGTCTTACATATGAGAGGCTTCGTGGAATGAGGGAGCACATAGCTAGTCGCAATCCATGTTGTATGACCGTTGTAGCGACTTTACTCATTTTATTTATTTGATTCAAACTGACTCTTAAATGAGCATCAAGCCAGTTTCTGACAATTATTTCAAATCCACCAACTATACAAAAAATAAGGTGTTTTGTATGAAATTAATTCCCATCCACATTGATTTAGACAAGAAATTGCATTTGATATTCTGGGTAACAGACATTTATCAGAGTACTTTAACTATTGAAATAGTAACAGTGTTTAGGATGTTTCTAGATGTACGGCTTGCATTCAGCTATTCTATATGTTCGATTGGAAAGGTGATTTCAGACACAGTTTAGAAAATTAAATTTGAATATAATTTTTACTGATGGCTTTCATGTGTCTAGAATGTGAGCATGTTGAGGTTTGTATATATTTAAAGGTGGTTTGGTCACGGATGCATAATACGATGAAAAACAGGGTTACGATTCTTTGTAGAAGGACAAAGTCCACAACTCAATTAGTCACCGCAGGTTAAACTTGTGTTGTCAGAAAAAACGTTGGCCAATTAATACGACCTGGAAGTATTTCAGAGTTCACATTATAAATACTTTTTCGTTCTTGATATAAGAAAATGGTAATAGAGGATCTGTTGTAACCATACCATTCTCAACTTGATAAATATACTTGAACAAATCATCCCAAAAAATCGAATCACATGTCAATGATTTTGTTAAGTTATGAGATATAAGGTCCATTTGATTAGTAAAAGGCATCCTGTTGGATTCCAATCAAAGAATGTTTGGTGCCAGTATTTTTTAAACCTCAGTCGTTTAGTGGTTTATACGAATTTGACAAATGCTGTTGGTTTTGAAATTCAAATGGCTTATAGGAAATGTTAAAGATGGCCGGCTTATGTTCACGCTTACATACGTGATGTCATTGTAATAAACTCAATAGAGGAAAATCACGCAGACCATTTTCGTCATTTGTTAAATAGGTTCTATTTGGAGCGCATTGTTTTTAGTCTGAAAATGTATTTTTACTGGCTAGGTAAAATGCTAAGTTATTGTTTATGAGACTTAACTATTAAATTTACGACAAGTGAGCATTAAGTACTAGCATGATAACTTGCTATAGGCTTTAGCTAAAGTATTGATCATTTTACGTGTCCACTATTTATTTGATCGTATTTCATAAACTCATTTCCCAGTATCATATTTAGCTGACGGCTCATTTTAAAAATTTTAAAAATCAATAAAATCAGTGATTATTTTATTTTGAAAGGGTTCATTAGATCGATTGACATGATGATTTCTCGAAATGTCAATCAAGAATTTTCAGAAAGAATTTTTCCACAAAATATTAAAAATAACGCATTTTTTTTATTAATGTGTTGTATTTGATGTGATGACTTTTCGATTTAAAATGGTATTCAGCAATGATTAACAAAACAACTAAAAGTAAATGGAGGATACCTAAAACAATCATCTCACAAGAATAGAAGACAAATTTGGTAATATTGCATCATTTAGACGTACACCATATTTTGATTTAAACGATAAATTATATTTTCAACTTTCGGGCGTCAACAGTTATAAGATAGCTGAGAAAACTCCTGTGTAGTTTTAAATATTGCCAGAATAACACGAGGCCTAACACCCATTTTGTCATCGCTCAGTTTGACACGAGAAGGACGAGGAGGTCTGGAAAAAAGCCAATTCAGCGATGGACCTACAATACTATGAAGGAAAAACAGAATTTGCAGCGTAGCGGGCTGAATTTGCTCCGGTAAATTTGATTGATTCATTTTTATTTAAGAGGTTATATTTTTTTAGGATTGGTCGACCTAAATGTATTATTTTCATCCTTAGGATTGCGCGTCATTTCAAAATTTGCTGGCACGTTTACTCACCAATTATGCTTGTATCCGAATAGAGCATGGCTATTTCGAATGGTGTAAGCACGTGAGACGTGATAACTGATGCATAACAGCTTTTTGCTTGAAGCTATGGTAAAACACTTTAAATTCTACTGCTTTGCCCCTAAGAAATAGGGTGAGGGTATAAGGTATTCCCTGAGCTAACACATACTGTGGACTACGAAGGTGGTTTTGACGTACGCGTCTCCATGCTATATACTGCGGAGACTAGGAGAGAACAAGGAATGGATGTGACAAAAAATTGGTCTACCAAATAATTATGTTTAAGTTGGGATAGAATTCGAAGAAAATTTATTCTTTGTTATTCTCAAATCAACCTGAAACAAATCAATATTTGCTAACAGATCTGAATCTCGTAAGGGAAACATAATACAAATTTAGGATCAGTTACATTATCCGGGACCCGAATTAGTTGAGTTAAGGCCATTTCTACGTTGCCAGGCGATAATAAAGAGAACTGGTGAACGAGGACGGTTAACGTGCCTGCGGCAAATATTGCTATTAATCATGGTACGTTATCGCGTCATTCCAGGACGTCACTTGCTAAACTTGAGGTACGTGAAATTTGCATTCTTATTTAGATAACTTACGGAGAAATGATATAGCATGACAGCTGTTTGCGAGATAAAAAATTGCTGGTATTCAAACGAGAGGATTGGATGAGAAATCATTAAACTGTGCTAATATTATTGAATACGCTCGAGAGTTGTCGACTTTTGTGTCCACCAAGGCTAGGTGTTAGCTTTGAGGATGTGCAATTTCTAATGGTGTAAAACATAAA
>JAQBSW010009552.1:0-28219 GCA_029291075.1 Eudiplozoon nipponicum
AAGTATATTGTCCGGCAACGAGGTTTCTTGTCCAACTTTTCTGCAGTTAAAGCCATACGCAAGAATTTCCCGAGTGGACTAGCAAGAAAAATGTGTAATTATTTTTTCAATCAGTAATCCGGTCAACCTAACCGATGCTCCGTCGCAATAACAAGCGGGGATTGTACATCAATTAATTGCCGAATAGAATTGGCAGGCAGCTATATTTTACTCCTTTTTAATGTATCCTGAAGTTCAGCTTTCAATAACCTAAGAAGACTGGGATAGTTCATCGATTTACAAAGCCGTTCATGCGCTGGCAGCTATAATCGTTAACCTTTGTGCTTCACAACAGAATGGAGAGTTGACAGTATACTTGACTTGAATACCGTTTATTCGGTTCTAAATAAATTAGACGGCGATTCAAGAGTGGTTTGTATTTTTTGTGGAACACCACTGCAACAAAATCAGTACGTTTGGAAATCTCGACGGAAACCAAAGCATCCAGTGTGCCCAAGAAAAGTAATTAGACGATTTCATTGACGAAAGGATGCAAGGCGTCGTTCAGCATGTCCTTAGACTCTGGATAAAAAATTGTCTGTGGCCACCTTTTTAGAGGTGTCTGCAATCACTCCTCTTGAGTGAAAATTATGGCTTTCCTGAACTAGTCTCTCATTTCCTCTCAAGAAGTAACATTGTCAGCGTATTCGAGGTCAATAAGCCTGCCATCCATCGGCCTTCATTCTTGTGACTTGTGCAAAGGCTCCATTAACAGCATCATTGAATAAAGTAGGAGAAATCAAACAGCAATGTTGAACGCCGGCTCCGGTTGCAAAATGTTGAAGAGGATCCTTACCAATGTTAGCATTCGTAGACGTACTTTTGGATCTTCCAACAAGTGCTCCTCGTTAGAAAACCAAATAATGCTGCATCAACTTCGTAAGCTCTGTCATATTTTACGTATGCCATCAATTCGATTGTCCAGTAGAGCTCTGTTCTCTGATCCAGCGCCAGATTGGCGTAAGAAAAAAAGTGGGCAGATTTTGACATGGCATTATGCAGAGCCATACAAAAGCTAAAGGTGACTAATGTTTCACTGCCACATAATCATAAGTCGTTCATAGTTATATGTGGACTGTAAAAGAACACTAGGTCACCCATCCCTAGTGAGGATGGCTTGTATTCGGAGTTTTCCTTCCATTTGATAGTCTGAAAACCAAGACTGATGAACAGTAACTGCTCAGTTGCCAGTGGCCAAAGTTTCCTTCAGCAGCCGAAACTACCCCTTCGTGTCAGACACGCTTGCTCTCATTTCGTAACTTAACATTTAACAACAAAAGTTACTGCACAGGGACACAGGATGATGGCTGTGTCCCTTTGGACCCGCAAATGTACATGCTATCATTCCCGTATTGACTAGCATCTGCCCGCCGGTCGTCACGCCGGAATTTCTAGGACTATGGGCGAACTAACATAGAGAAATTTAAATGAGCAAACATTTTCGGGTCTAGCGACAAATAAGATACAATGGAGGCCTGTTTAAGGCTTGTTTATTAGATTATGCTCCTCTGAAACCGTACGTGAGATGAAGACTCCGCTTATGTGTGCATTCATGTAAATTTTTCAACTACGAATCTGCCCAGGCCCTCTTAAATTAAACATTCATTGTGTTTTGCAGTATGCAATTCCTTCTCTAAACTAATGCTAGTACTGCAGGATCACCCACCACTAACATTATCGCTGTGGATGCAATGTTAACATATCGCGGTAGTTGTCTGACAACGGAGAGTTTTAGTGTTGAGCTGATAATCAGAATGGCAAAAATATTGAGTAGCTCCCCCTCCGGCGCCATTTATGGAGTAAAGAGTATTTCACTGAACTTAATGTCATGTTTAAAATGCATCTTAACGAGTTAATGTTTTTTATAGCACAGAAACTTGCAACTGTAGAGTAGAAGGTTGTAAATGCTTACAAGCATTTGATCTGTGTTGTTAAGTAAAACCTAGCCGATGCAGGTCGTCAACAATAAGAAGCAACACAGACATCCATAGACGAATTTTTTAATCCTCCAATAATATATATAGACATAAAGAAGGAAGAAACCATTGCGCTGGCTCATACGCGCTTAAAGCTGCACGAAAAGAGTTTACTAGAAAACTCGAAACGTAGTGAAACGAATTCTCGCATACGAGTGAAATAAACAATACATGAAGGAGGGACGAAACAATTTTAGACATGGAGACAACCATTCATTTGTTTACTGGTGCGAAGGAATACCTTGTCTTACAGGTAGCTGATACGCTTATGCCCCAGTCGGCAGACGAGCCACAGAAAGAAAAGCTGGGAATCCACGACAAAATCATCACTAGGAACTGGCGACTCCGTGTACTTTTACAGCTCAAACATATCTACGAAGCTTAAAGGCGCCTTATATCGTGGCTATGCGGCAATCATCATCATCATCATGCACAGCCATACAAAAGCCAATAGTAACCAATATTTCACTGCCATGTAATCATAAGAAGTGAAACAAAAATAAAAGAAAAAAATATAAATAACGACGAAAATAACAATTTAGGCACACAAATTATTATTTATATTTATGAGAGAGAGAGAGTACCTAGTTTTTATGAAAATATTTATCTATATAACTCACAGAAGTGAGGCAAAGTAAACCTCTACACAACACCATTATGGCAAAGTCAGCTTTAAGGCAAGGCAACATCACCAATATAGCTAACTTGCGGGTCTCACTGCGTTATGTCCTAACAATAAATGTAACTGCATAATTAGACCAAACTCGAGGCTTCACATGAAACTGAATGATGGCTGCGTCCCTTTAGACTAGGCAAGGTTCATGCTACCATTCCCGGGCAATGGACCATTAGTATGCCATTTTGATGGAATGTTCTATCAAATAATGATGACGATTACGATGAAGTTCGCGATGATGGTGCCGATAAAGGTAACCAAGGCACACTTCAAAATACCACTTCTTAAAGTTCATTAGTTTGCAGATGATACATTCAAATGTCAGCTTACAAGAATCCAATACAACCTTATGTGGCATGGCAGAACCCGTTGAAGTCACTGACATCCAAATTGGATAGTATGAGATCTACTCGTTTGCCATGATTGGGTCCACGTGTGCGTCATAGCTCTTGGTTAGAATCCCTGAGCTATATAGCATCGAATCCAGCTCAGTGGCGATCTTGTTGCAGATTTCTAGTAGAATCATCTTCGTAACTTTCTTTTCTTGCTGATGTCGCCTTGCCCGAATGCTAACTTGGCCATAATGGTGTTGCGGAGAGGTTTAGTTTGCCTCATTTCTGTGAGTTATCCTGATAAATTTACTCATAGTAGCAAGGTATTCCTTCTCTCTGCCTCTCTCTCTTCCGTAAATCTCACTAATAATTTGTCTAAATTCACTTATATACTTTTTCACTCCTTATGGTTATATGGCGGTAAAACATTAGTCAATTTTCGACTTTTGTATTCCTGAACATGGTGATGATGATTTCTTAGTAGGACAGAGTTAGTTGCGAGGTTTGGTTTTGTTTATGGCTTGATGCAGTGAATCTGCAAGTAAGCTCTATTGCTGGTGTTGTCTTGCCTTAAAGCTGACTTGGCCATAATGGTGCTTTTTGGAGGTTTTTTGCCTCAATTCTGTGAGTTATCTATATGAATTTCCTCACTCTCACTCTCTTGTAAATCGCACTAATATATTGTATGTCTAATTTATTATTTTTGTCGTTATTTATAAGAATTTTCTCGTGTTATAATTTCGCTTCTTAAGGTTATATGACATTTAAACATTAGTTACTATTGGCTTTTTTATGGCTGTGCGTGATGATGATACTGTGCTAGACTTCAATGGCCGACTAGTACGCGTGGCAAAATTCATAAAATCCATAGAGCCTATAGATAACTTATTTTTCGGATTAAGTGGCTCAAGAGAAGTGCTTTTTCTGCTGTGTGTTCTGCTTCTTTATAAGATCGGTAGCGTTGCTAGTCATCTTCCTTCAAATTATCCTTGTAACTCGTGAATGTGAGTACTGATTTTTATGGCTTTTGCCATAGGAATAGTTTGGCTTGTCACGAATTGACCGACTTTTGCGAAGGTTTGAAATTAGCGCAGTGGTTACTTACTCTCCGTTGATTAATTTACGATTATATAAATCAATGTTGCGATTTTGACATAAACACCTGCCCTAATTTGTATTACTCAGTGTGAACTAATTTATGTAGTTAATTGAACAGGTGTTTATATTAAGATCGCAACCTTGATTTAAATAATTATCACCGCCCACGCAACCAATGTTTATTTTATGAATCTACGATATTGATCACTCCTTAGATTTGCATAAAGAACCCTTAAATTTGGAGGCCTCAGGTTCAAACCCCTTTGCTGTAGCATATTTTTACTTCTTCCTGGCACAGCTGAGCAAATAAGGCAGCTTTTTTTGCGCTGCGCGTTGGCCTTTCCAGTTTTGAATCACTGGTTGCGATGTTATTCATATTTTCTTGAGCTGTACGAAGTCATTAGGTCGCTTGTTTATGAGGGTGTACGATTTTTATTCAGTCATCTTTCTCTTAGATCGCTCGTAACCCAATGCCGACGAGCTCCATCTGCTCAAGATATCTAATCTTTGTTCTGAGATGAAAAGCGGTTAATGATACTTTACCACAATGGACATATCATTAATGATCATCATCACTGACAACTATATAACAGTTATTAACAACTGATGCTTCACTGCCACATAGTCGTACTACTACTACTTTACTGCGGCTGACTCCTTTTGGAGGATAAGCCGGCTCCATTGATTTCATGGAGTTTAATTCGGATGGAGATACTTAACTTGGTAGTACAGAATTGGGACAACCAAGACTTTTGCACACACCACTGCGGTAAAGTCAGCTTTAAGACAAGGCGATATCGGCAATATGGTTCTATGTGGTTTTCTTTGTATCGCTTAAAAACGGCCGAAACTCGAAGCTAACTCTGCCTTTAAAATAGAATTGATGTAGGATAATTCTACTGAAAATGCACAATAAGATCGTCACTGAGCTCAGTTTAATGCTATATTACGAAGAACTTCCAAGCAATAACTATATAATCAAAATCACTTAATCTGCCGTCGGAGAGAACTTTGATGCTGCATCCTGAAAGTATGGAAGAAAATAATTCATAACGGCAACCATTTCACAATTAAGCACAACTGAGGAAAGTGTAAATCCTTGACGGCCACCTTGCTAGTAGTAAAGATATACGATAATTTATTGTAAACCTTAATGCGACCAAATGTGTTTGTGTGGATAACACATTTAATAATTACCAATGGTAATAGTACTCTTTCCATGTGAAAAGAGAAAAGGAAATTATGTCAGACACAGGAATCATTTCTTTGACATATTCTTTTCAATTATCTACAAATGAACATCTCTTTATATATATATATATATATATATATATATATATATATATATATATATATATATATTATAGAAAGGCCAAACAAAATAGAAAAAAATAAACGTGGAGAGATTTCGAAATAAGGGAGCTACCAATCAATTTCGTGTATCACCTCCAGTTCAAGCTCAATGCCCGAACATGTTTCTTCTGCTAGCATAGATCCGGTTGCAGTTTGTTTATCCATAAAGCTTCGTAGGTGGCTAACTCCTTTCTGTTATTGCATTTAGTAATTATTTTGAATGCTATGTCTGGAAAACACGTGTTGCGCAATTGCAGACGTGTATTCACCATTTGAGTTAAAACAGGCGTTAAAGTTACACTGTTCTCTCATTCGAGTAATTAACCGTATGGTCGATCAGCCTACGTAAGTTGATCGATGAATACCTTCTAGGAAGATGGCTATTGTGAAACTACGAAAAATATGGGGCTATTTAGGAATTTGCTTTACTGTAACTTAGTATCTATACGACCTCGTTCTGCCAAGAATCCGTCTTATCATTCACTAGTATTTAATGAACGCGAGGCCCTGAAATAGTGATAGCTAATTAGTACAATTAATATAATTTGTAATTATATTTGGCCTGCAAATGAACACTAAGTCACATATTTTTATACATAAAGAACGAGACATTTTGGTCATTATATGATTTTTCGAAGTATTACTATTTCAGTTGTGTTGTAGAGACATGATTTTACATAAAGTTATGCTTAAGTACAACAAGCATGTCTCTATTTCTATTAATAATTCTGGCAGACAGCGCTACAATACATCAGCAAATATTTATACAATGGCTGAACACCATATTATGCATGGAATTACACATCAGTTCATAAAGTGCCATAGCTTATGTTTTGGCATTCAAAATTGTAGGTTAATATACATGCGAAAAATGGTTAATTCTGTTGCATTTCATATTCACCTTAATAGTATTGAGTTTTATTAGATCCAGATTAACAACATAGCTTGAATTATTGAGTTTATAGCCTAATATGTAAATACCGTCTTGCCCGACGGATTGCTGCAAACTCACCTGTTGCTTGATTTGCCATTAGATGATGAATCGACGTCAATGCTTTTTAATTGGCGATCTGTTTTTGCGGGTTTATTAAATCGCATTCCGCGACGTAGCCTAGATTAATACGTTCCATTCCTATTTATGTGATAGCTTGTATATTATAAGTCGTAAACTTGTGCACGAATAGGAAAATTACATTGTTGGTACATGTTGCTTTTGAAATTTTTTTCAGATGAATTGAAATGACGCAGGAGCAAACGGATCCATATTTTTTAGTACAGGAGGAAGTTACCAAAGCGTTGCAAGTAGCCAAAATCCAGTATTACGCATGGCAAAATGAGATACCTACTGAAATTTCAGAAGTTCAAGCACAACTGAGGCAGACTATTCGCAATATTGACTGGGATCTTGATGATTTGCAGGTTTGTTCAGCATGTTTATGCATCAACTCATCTTAATCTGGAAACTATTGCATCGGTGATGTTTAATTATGCGCCGATTCAATGTTATGTGTGCACTGAAGAAAGGCTAAAAGGTTACCTACTATTGGTAAAAATGGATGAATTAGTTTGTGTTTTCCTTTCTGGTGTGATTTGCTTCCGAAATCTTCCATCAACGTCTGCCTGCCGCTTCTACTTTTGTAGTGACAGTGCCAAAAGTTGTCTTCAACAGCCGAAACTTAACCTTCGCATCTGAAATGCTTACCCTCATTACGCTACTAAATATTTAACACCGTTAACTGAGCTGGTAATTTATTATTGGTCAGATAAGATAAACTTGTTGTCTTCCATTAGTGCACGTAAGTACCACGTTACTGCTGCCGATATGACTATTTTGGACGCATTGACTATAAGGCCGTAAATTTCTACGGTTAAGGGCCAAATTATATATATATATATATATATATATATATATATATATATATATATATATATCTTTATTATGTCCATTGCCTTCAAATATTACACAGTATATTTCTAATTAGGAAGAAAAAACACATTAATAACAAAGTGGATAAAGGCCATTTATTTCGAGATTACTAAACATCGCTCTACAATCTTGCATTTATATATATTCTGGGTTTTCAATTGCCACCAGCATAATCAATTGAAAACCCAGAATGTATATAAATGAATGATTGTAGAGCGATGATTAGTATTCACGAAATAAATGGCCTTCATAAATGTGTTTTCTTCCTTATTGCTTCTGCTATATATATATATATATATATAATATATATATATATATATATATATGGGCAGATAGTGCTCATCAGCCTTGATTGGTATACTATCTAGAAGAAAAATCTCCGTATAAAAACCATCCTAACTAGAAATGGGTGACCTAGTGTTCTCTTACAGTCCATATATAACCATGAAAAATACTAATTACAAGGTTCGCTTCTCATGGTTATATGGCAGTGAAACATTATTCACTTTTGGCTTTTGTATAGCTGTGCATGATGATGATGATGATGATTATCTTATGCTTGCTTTGTTGTTCGTAGACTGGGAAATAATATGTTTTAATGGAATTGACAAACTATGTTGGGTCTTCATATATCGCGACTATTTTCGTCATTACCGGAAAATCCGCGATATATTTTGTTATTTTTTCCCCATAATATAATAAAAAATTCCGCGATGTCGTGAATCCGAAACAATAGATTCGCGAAGTAAAGGGTTCACTGTATATAATTGTGCGCGCACCATCTACTCTTTAGAACTGTTCGTTGATGAATGCTTTTTTTATTTAAACATCTTACCTTGATATCTAAAATCGCGTATTTTCTAAGGTCTTTACGTGCCTTCATTTTAGTTGACCTATTTTGATTAGGTCTATATTGGACTACCTAAACGCACACACGTGATTCAACTTCATCGAAGTTCACCACTTTCTGAACTATTCATTGTATTATATGCAAATTAATTCAGAGTAAGAGCATTATCGCCTTAACTTTGAGTGAAGTCTCATAAGAGTAAAAATCTACGCTTTAAATTAATGAGGAGCACAAAAAGGTGAAAAGAATAAAGTAATTAAATGTATAACACTTAAATACTGTTTGTTGCGGGGAACTAATATATATGTAGGTATGTATTAGGTGTTGCGAACCTAGTAACAAATTAGTTCAGTTGTGACCAGAAAGATAAACCAAGGGCAGCATGAACGGAAAGTCTAATGTCATGCACATTCGTTTCGTGCTTACTGGCGACTCATCAGTAGGAGCCGGTATTACGCCCTTTAACCACTATATATTTGGTGAGGAATGTAGCATAATAGGACGATACAATCTCCTAGACGAATTTATAAACCTGCAATAGTGTAGCTAACATCGTATAGTCTACGACAATGCGACTGCTAACTCATATATAATATATATATATATATATATATATATATATATATATATATAATATATATACCGAGTCTGTAAAGGATACTAACAGCTATGGCTATTGTGTTAGTAACCGATGCCAACATTATTGTACCGAAAAGGTACATGGTACTAACACTGTGGTTACCGAGTCGGTACATGGTACCAATATGATGGATATCAATTTATGCTATAGTTCACCGAAATTGAGAATTACATTTATTTCTGAACATGAGATTATACTTTCCGTTCATGCTATCTTTAGTTTATCCTTCTGGTCACAACTAAACTAATTTGTTACTGGGTTCGCAACACCTAATACATACTTGAATAAAGTAATTGTTGGTCGAACTGTGTAATTATGGTCAACATGCGTAGTAGTAATTTTTAGCTTTATAATAATGATCTGTCGCAGATACTATAAAGCGATAAGGTGAAAGTAGTGAGGAAGTTATTTTCCTGGTGTCGTCTTGATATTAAGTTGACATGGCCTAGTGTGTATGGTCTGTAGCGGTTCATTTCTGTGTGTTATCCAGGTATGTATCTGCATCGGTGCTGATTTTTAGAGTTGATTTTACCTAATTTCCTTGTTTTTTGTTTGGGTGGGCATTTACATCTACTCTAGACACACCTAAATAATAGTTATTTTCTCATAACAGGGGCCAATGGTATTTATTTAGTTTCGGTTGCTTCAGTTAGTTCGTGTTTATCATTATTGTGCGGTGGAAAAGCAAGAGAATTAAAATTACGATGATGGTTGTGCGTCACGCTCTGCTCTAGATAAAGACGAGCGTCCGCACCAAAACAACTATTTTACCGTCCAATTGTCTCACATTCCTCACCTAAATTTATAGTGGATAAAGGGCGTGATACCGGCTCCTATTGATGAGTCGCCAGTATGCACGAAACGGATGTGCACATGAGTTTGTACTTTCCGTTCATGCTCTCTTTGGATTATCCGTCTGGTCACAACTGAACTAATTTGTTAGTAGTTGTGCAACCCATAATACAAAATTACATATGTTTTAGTTCTCTGCCACGCACAGCTTCTAACTGTAGCCTAGTGTTGGTACCCTTTACTGTCTCAGTATATATATATATATATATATATATATATATATATATATATATATATATATATATATATATATATATATATATATGTATATATATATATATATATATATATATATATATATATATATATATATAATAGTGAGTTGGCTTCGAAGTCGCATTATAGTAGACTTTATATGAGGCTAGATTGACTACTGCAGGTATACACATTCGAATAAGAGATTGTACCGTCCAATTTTCCCACATTCATCACACACATATATATATAGTGGATATAGGGCGTAATACCGGCTCCTTCTGATGAGTCGTCAGTAAGCACGAAACGCATGCGTACATGAGGTGGTATTTATTTTATCCAATTTTTTTCTATGTGCGCGCACCTAATACACAATTGCACATATGTTAGTTCTCCGCAATAAAAAATCTATAACTTTTCATGATTATCGATTGTGTGATTTGGCCGTTTAAATTAACTCTGAATTGTTGCTTTTTAGTTGTGAAAGAGAATGTTTTTTCCACGGACGATGGCTCAAAATATTAGAGTTAGAACAGCCGCAGTAATAATGGATAAAAGGTGCGGTAATAAAGTATTGCGTAACAGTACAGCAATATACCAAAAGTGCGACTAAGTTTAAATGGAAGTGTTGCCTTTTAAAGATATTAGTTCTTCCTGTGGTACTATTTTTACTACTACTACTAATAATAATCATAATAATAACGGTATTCTCAAACTCTAATGTGAAGTTTTAATACTTTTCGTAGATAACTTTCGGTCAATTTGTATCTTTATGTTTATAATTAGCAATAAATTAGCTCTTCGTGACAAAATATTCTTATCATATACATGTTATTTTTGTTGTTCATTAAAAGAGTATTACGGATATATTCTTTGTTGTATAAATAAAGTTTCTGAATTGAAGATAAAAACCAATCCCGTTTTTTTACTAGTTTCACGACAGCAAAACCAGTAAGTCACACGTGTGTTGTGAGACTAATTAAAATGCATAGATTTGTGCTTAATGCAAATTGGATCTGTGGCTCTCACCTCTATTAGTTTCGAATAAATTGTACTTGACTGGATATGATATGAATTATTTATTTAATGTTTAAATGCGCACTTGGCTTCTAAATTAAAGAGTTCAGTTGCAGGGTAATATTTTTATGTTTTACATTTGAATCGCACGTCAATCAGGAAACTGTCAGTATTGTTGAAGAAAATCCTTCACGTTATCGCCTTTCGCAATCTGATGTGTCTGCACGCCGGCAATTCCTCGATGATGCCCGATTAGTGACGAAGTCTGTGAAAGTACAATTGCAGATTCGCGAAAAAGCGTTGGCGATTCAGACGCGTAACGTTCGTGCTTCTCTGACGAATGGTGGTGCGCTTGTTTCTTGCGAGTCGGAGGTGTCTAAGGCCTCGTCAGATGATCCCGCCGTATTTCAAATACCGAAAACGATTAATTTTGAAGTAAAAGTTGCCCACCCTAGACATGTTAAGCATGGATCTGTTGATCAGAAAAAACAGAGGTAGGCTGACCTAGCCAATAATTAAATGTCTAAAATTTTGGAAAGGCATATTTTATTATGATGATAATTTTCTCCTTTATGTTTAGGGTGCAGCGTGCCTAGCAACAAGGTTATTCAAATGGGATAGAAAGAATAAGCCAATTTCAGCACGAACAAAATATAGAGGCTCATTTGCACACACATTTCGTGGTTACTGTCGACTCAGTAGGAGCCGGTAATATGCGACAAACTCATGAAATGTGGGAAAATTTAATGATAAAATTTGCCGTTCGTATATGTATAACGGAAGTAGTACTGTAAACTTCATATTAAAGCCAATACATACATATATATATATATATATATATATATATATATATATATATATATATAGTCAGTATATACTTTTACTTTACTTTACTTTACTGCGGCTGACTCCTTTTGGAGGATAAGCCGGCTCCATTGAATTGTGACGTTTCATGGAGTTTCTTGGGAATTTGGTACAAGTGGTGTCCCCTCACCACTCGGCTTTTTGATCGAGGACGCACCTCTAGCCTTTGCACATCCAAGCGCACTCTGCAAGGCAGCAGTAAGTTGCATGGTTGCCGGTGGCTGTTGAGAGCTCATTCGCCATTCGGAAGTACGGGGTACTGTCCAGGAGTCCATGGAATCCTGTGGCTGTTGTCCCCTTTTGTGGCGGGGAACACACGCCGAGTCATGGTGCCGTCGTCGGGCTCATGTGGTATTTTATAGGAGATCCGATTGCCGGTCGGAAATCCACCACGCCCTGGTGACACCACCGCCATAGCCCCGTTAGCCCATGTACGATCGGCCATCGAGACATGGTTGACACCGTCGTACCACGTTGAGGAGGGGATGGACTTTACGACGGAGTCAGTATATGCTTCGTAATGAATACAGTAGCCAGTTCTATTCATCAAATAAACCTATTTTGGTCCTTACCATGTACTTGCCAGACCAGATGCAATGGGAGCTCGAAGCGAGTCACATTTTCTTTACAGTCTTAAAACTCATCCATCCCACTACTGAAGTCGCGCACTCTGTGCAACTAACTTCTGTTGCAGATTTTTAGTAGAATCATCTTCGTAACTTTCTTTTCTTAGTAGGGCAAAGTTAGCTGCGAGGTTTGGTTTGTTTATGACGTGAGACGGTGAAATCCGCAAGGAAGCTGTATTGCTGATGTCGCTTTGCCCGAATGCTAACTTGGCCATAATGGTGTTGTGAAGAGTTTTAGTTTGCCTCATTTTTGTGAGTTATCCTGATAAATTTACTCGTAGTAGCAAGGTATTCCTTCTCTCTCTGCCTCTCTCTCTCTCTCGTAAATCTCACTAATAATTTGTCTAAATTCACTTATATACTTTTTCACTCCTTATGGTTATATGACAGTGAAACATTAGTCACTTTTGACTTTTGTGTGGCTGAACATGATGATGATGATGAACTTATGTTTTCGTTCAGTATTTGCTTTTGGTTGAATCTCGAAGTAAATTACATTGTCTGGACGGTTTCTTGATAGGAATTGTATATATATATATATATATATATATATATATATATATATATATATACCAAGCCTGAAAATGATAAAAAAGCTTTGATACTGAAGATTAAATAAAGTACCTGAGATTGCGACTCTGCAATACGTGCACTTTTTTTTACAGTTAAAACATAAATATTATTCCATGCCTATACGGTATTACGACATTGTCATATTATACTGATCTATAAGTTTGCCGCGTTGCGCTGTTCTCTGTCTGTTGGGATACAGAATTATTATTTTTTTGCATGGTCGAGTGACAAACTAGCCCAACGCCTTAAACGGTGTTCACACTTTTAACTTAACCCAACTTAGCTGTCTAGATGGCGGACTCGGTCTGAACGCGAACGATGAAGATGACGAAGAGGAGCACAGTTTATTCGAGAGACGCGATTTACTTTCGAAATCAAAGCCAAAAGACCAGAGAAGAAATGGTAGCGTGCCCGGCAAGGTGCGACAGATAAAAACCTCGCCTTTTAATGAACACCGTCAGGACCTATTTGAGGTGGGCATTGACAAGAAAGCCGGTGGATACACTAATGGTGGTCTCGCGCTGACTGCGACTCAAGAGTCACTTCTGACCGAGCAAGATCAACGTCTGAGTCAGCTTGGCACAAGTATAGCCACACTAAAAGACATGTCGCACGCCATAGGCAATGAGCTGCAAGATCAGGTGAGCCTTTCCAATCTATTCTAGGGGACAACCTCTTTGTATTACAGGTGTTGATACGAAGTGTCATCAGTGGCCGTTCTGCCAACGGACTAGGGGAGGATTCTACGAACGAGGTTGCACACTCGTAGTTGCGTCATTGGTGTCCGTTACCTACTATCGTTGTCTGTTTCGGTTACGTAACCAATTTTGATTCCTTGGTGCGCTAGATGTTACGGAGAACTTTAGTTATTGAAAGAGTTTCCTTGATGCGCTTGCTTCATTTGTTTCGTGAAATGCATCTGATGAAGATCTTCGGTAATGAAGATCGAAATATCATAGAAAAAGAAAATTACCGGAACAATGAAAGCTGCGTTAGTCAAAACGCAGATCAGGTAATAACTTTAGTTATTGATTGGTTTCCCGAAAAAATCGTTTGATCACTTGAAGCCTGTTTCATTGACTCGTTGCCCTGTATTCCTTATAGTGGGTGTCTTTCTGAACCATTTGCAATAGGCTCCGGCGTTCCGGAAGGATGTGTTATTACACTTTTGTGTAATTGTTTTCGATGCATTCTGCTGAGGCAACACTAACACTCACCGCAGTAGAGATCGTTTGTGGTGACCGCTTTTTTATTTCGAATACGCTGATAGTTAAGCTTTGCTAGCGAAAATGGAAGACGAACTTTAGCAAGCCATTTGCTGTGTTCAGGATTTGTCCATTTGGTACCATACGAAATTGTATACCTGAAAAGTTCGTTAATCCAAATTTTTATTTGAAGCATCATATCGTGCTGATCGACGTTCTGCCGGCCAAAATTCATTGATTTCGTATTTCTGAGATCCGTAGTTTATTCAATCGCATCATTTTAGCATTGCTGTATTTTCCATTAGCAAGATGCGCAAACCACCGGAATCACCATTCTACTTAACTGTAAAGCAAGTTTTCTAGTCTTCATATTAGGTACATTGTTTGCCCTCCTTTATGCCGCCTCCAAATTAGAATAATTAAACGATCATTGCTTGGGTGTGCGGTGATAAGTTAAATCAAGGTTGCAAGATGGATATAAACACCGACAACATTATATGTATGAAGGTTGTTTTTGCGAACCTGGATTAATTGAAATTACCTGATGTTCGTTTTGACTAACGCAGCTTTTATTGTTTCAGTTATTTTCTTTCCTGTAATATATTTCGGCTATCCTTATCGGTAGTTTTCTTCAGTTGGTTCATCCTCGCAAGTTTAACAAGTGAAACTAATGACGCAAGCGCGTTCATTCCTCCAGACATATTATTTATAACTCAGATTGACCTTTCAATAGATATTCGCGTGTCACATGTGTGTGCGTGTGTGCATTTCCGTAACTGTTATTTTCATCTAAGTGAGACTAGAGTGGCTGAATAAGAATTTATCAATTGCATGCGCTAACTATTCATTTTATACACTCAATGTAAAATGACGTAACTGAGATTGTCCTCACATTTTCTGGTGGAGGGAGACCAATAATTCAGAAACACTCGTCATAAAAGCATGCCATGAGTGATAAAGTTAGAAGTCCGAAAGACCAATGCACGTGTTAAATTTCAATTCAAACCACTCAGATTTTACTAAAGATAGACTAGTTAATAACAGTTATTTTCATACCATTAAATAGGCACACGTTATGTGTACACATAACGAAAAAATCCAGTTAAAATATAATTGATATACATGTACGTACATATAAACGAAACTGCAGTCATTAGACATTAATCTACCCTTTGCACGCGTCAGACAAATTATCACTTATAAATATTTTAAATGATGTATTATTAGAATAATCACAATAGGTAGGGTGGGAGTGCAAGACATAAAATAAGTGCTCAAATAACTAAGAGATTTAAAATGGTTAGAAATTAGAAAGGGATATTTATAGGAAGAGTACTTATTCAGGAATCCTTCTTAATTTCAAGTCCAATCACCCGTATCGTATGAAAATCGGTATCTTAAAGTCATTAACATTAAGAAGCCTTAGATTAACAGATATAAAGCATAGGAAGTTAGAATTAGGTAGACTGCGCGATATATTTAGGGCCACTGGTTATCGTCTTCATTTAATAGATGCACCAATAGTGGATGTCGTGAAAAAATCTAAACCTTGTTTGAGGTACATAAAAGCGGATAAGGAGAAGGAAGAGCGTAAGGTCATGGTATTACCGGACTCTATATTAAGTAAGAAAGTGAAATTATTAGCTTTAAAATACAATATAAGACCGTTTTAAAACAGTCTCTTACAATAGGCACCATACTCCTTAACCAAAAAGAAATGATGAACCCTTAGAAACATCAGGAGTATATGGGTTCCCATGCAAAGATTGTAGCCTCAAGTATGTTGGTGAGACCATGCGCCCAATCAAAGTAAGAAGTGGTGAACATAAAACTACGTCTAAGTATGGACATATTGCTAAACCTGATCTTGCTCGTCATGTATTGGAGACCGGACATACTATCACCTGGGATAAATGCAAACGCATAGCATTATGTAGTCATAATAGGGTGACGAGATTAATTAGAGAATATATCAAAATTAAATCTAGAGATAATATTATGAATGAAACAGATGTTGAAAAATCGTTAGGTTCGATTTGGAATACCGCATTAGCTAATGGCAGGGAAAGGTGATTTCACGAATTGGAAAGCCTCGAGTTTGGTCTAACTGTGCTGTAACTTTTATTGTTAAATGTGTTTGGCGGAATGAGAACAAGCGTGCCCGAAGCGAAAGGCAAGTTTCGGCTGCTGAAGGAAACTTTGGCCACTGGCATCTGGGTAGATACTGCCCATGAGCCATGGTTGGCGGACTATCTAAGAGAAGCAAAACTCAAAATACAAACCATCCTCACTAGAAATGGGCAACCTAGTGTTCTTTTACAGTCCACATGTAACCATGACGGGCTTATGGTTATATGGCAGTGAAACATTAGTCACTTTTGGCTTTTGTAAGGCTTGGCATGCACTTGTTCATGCTGTAGTGATTACCGCGAAATGTGATAACAGATATCGATCAAGCCCCGAGTGTATGGATTTGCTGGAGTTGCTGGTTTTTTATAAGTAGTTGTAATGCTAAATTTAGTGAAATATAGCATATCTTGAAATCCATTGTGCTAGTATCATGTACCGATTTGGTAACCATAATGTTGATATCAGCTTCCGACTCAATAACCATTGTGTTTGTACCCTTTACAGGCCTGGTATATACTGGATTTAGTGAGTTGGCTTCGAAGTCGCATTGACGAAGGCTATATATGTAGTTAGCTCCACTACTACCGATTTAAACATTCCTATAGGAGATTGTATCATTCATTTATCCCACATTCCTTACCCAAATAGGGCGTATTACCGCCTCCTAATGATGAGTCAGCAGTAAGCACGAAACGCATGTGTACATGAGATTATACTTTTCGTTCATGCTGACTTTGATTTATCCTTCTGGTCCTATTTTAACTACTATGTACCTAAGTGCGCAACACCTGTTACATAATTACATATATATATATATATATATATATATATATATATATATATAGATAGATAGATAGTAGTTCTCTGTTAAAAACAGTATATAACATTCAGCACTATCCAATTTGTTATAAAAGGTGTTTTCTCTTTCTATCAAATTTGCTGTGTGAAATTTAAAGGCAGTGATCATTAGAAAATATTTCTTTTTATATATTGTTCATTTGAAAATACTTGAGTAGAAAACGAGAACCTATTGTTTATTCCATCTGATAAAATGTCTTTGTATCTGTGCACGTGATATTATCTGTATTTTAACATTCGAATTATCGAAATTTTTTGCAGTATCTAACTGTTGATTGACCGCACTGGTTATAATATTCAGTTAACGTTTGTTCACTGTACATTAACAATATTGTATAGGTTGTGCTGCTGGACGACTTTTCCGGTGAAATGAGCACCACTGAGTCGCGTCTCGACTTGGTGTCGAAGAGAACCGCTCGCCTTTTGCGTTTAAGTACCGATAAACGCCAGTGGGCCGCAATTGGTGTACTTTCCAGCGTTCTGCTGGTCATCCTTGTTCTTCTTGCGGTACTCTGATCAACTAGCTGTGCATATATATTATATGTATATATATATATATATATATATATATATATATATATATATATATATATATATATATATATACATAATTTTGTGGCGGGGTTAGCAGAGTTGTTTTATCACATTGTTTTCATGCTTATTGTAGATGTGATCATATTTATTGCCAAAATAATCGCATGTTTTAACCGTTGCTTTATGCCATCAGCGATTACGTTATTCTACAATTGCACATATCAGTGTCAAACAATGTCCCATTGCTGACTGCATTACTACCTGTGTTCTTTTTATAACTTTGTGTTTGTGCAATATATTTGGTGAATATAGTGTTGATTGACTAAGCCTAATAACACAATCGATTATTATGCATAAGTTGGTGTGATCCAGACCATTTGGCAGAGACGAATGTTTGGCCTTGTATTGAATTGAGCACATTTTTCTTCACCTTCATTTGTAAGTTGTATGTGCATTGTTTTACTTTTACTATATGACTTTTTTCCCTTTCGTACGCCATTACATGTAGATTTTTCTGTACGCCATATGAAATAATGCTATCTGGCTATCTTTCATAAATTATGATCTATCTTGTTTAATAGAGCCCGAAAATCATCTTAGGGAGGAACTGGCAACATTAAGGTGAAGTTTGCATGCAAGTGTTTGAAAAACAAGAAGTCTAGACATAGATCTGTCAGAGCCAATTCAAAGTAAAATTGCCGTCTGTGTACACTAACAAAATAAGCTTTCCCTAGTAGTTAGTCGTTAGTTTGTCGTCTTTAGGTGACACGCTGTTTTACACAAGATAAACAATTGGGTATCTAAAAACACTGGGGAAATTAAAAAGAATGCTTGATTTGTCGGTGAAAATATCAACTTTTTTTATCTAGTCGCCGAGAATGGCCAAATTACCATGAATTTCGACTTATCTTGATCATTGGCAGAACATTAGAGTAATTATATATATATATATATATATATATATATATATATATATATATATATATATATATATATATATATATATATATATCAACTGTCTGTATGAGGCTTATTTTGATTTATTCTGTGGAATCGCTAAATTTTATTTATTTGTTGAATAATTAGCTTCTATTAGGACATTAAACAGTCCGTGAGATTATCATTGATATTTGTAAGTGTTTAGAAACTAAAAATAAGAGTCATTATAAAATATTAGGATATCGGAGTCATAGCTTTTTAATGGATAATTGTGTATGTATGTGTGTGTGAGAGAGAGTTATATTTCCAGCTGGTTATGGCCTTGTGTTTATCTTTTATTGCTAAATAAAATGACTTGTGTTTACACACGCCATATCGACCGTATAATGGCACTTGTTATTTAGCATTTTATAATGTAAATATTTAAATTTAAATGGAAATATCTGCTTAAAATGGAGTAGGTGCAAATAGCACCTTATTTCGAAATTTGTTCATTAAACATTCCGTGATCACTCATTTTTCCGTGGTGATTCTGATCCGTTCTGACAAAATCCTATACAATATAACGTTATCTTTGTAATAATGTATTATTATCTTTCCATTTTTTTGCTATGTTTTGTGTAAAATATGCTTACTTCAATTAACCGATCAGAGTTTGTCCTTTTATTGACGTTTTGATAAGACACATGCCTGCCATCACTAGCTACTGCATAGTTAATTACGCTCTTTTCCTGTGTAATAAGTAATTGAAATTAACGGCTTAAAATTTGTTGCTTGAGGGTGAATTGCAGTCATGCACAATGACGTAAAGCTTTGTAAATGTTTGTAATACAATTAAACAATCATTGATTGCACGGTAGGAGGTAACAATTCTTTAAATCAAGTTTGCGAGCTTGAAGTGAACACCAATCCCATTGCATTTAACCAGTCGTCAGTACGTTTAACTGACGGTAGTTACGCTAAGTTGTACGACGACTGGCTAAATACAATGGAATCGGTGTGTACTTCAAGCTCGCAAAATTGATTTAAAGAATTTTTGTAAAAGTTGTAATAAAATGACTTTTTTGCATTTGTTTGCTTTCTTTTAGCTTGGGCCTTCACAGTGGTCAAACCTAGTTTATCTTATAAACCAGGGCTATTCTGAGGTCCTGGGTTCGAAAGATGGAGTCTCGTCTGCGTACGAATGTTGCGTAGAGTGGATGCACGTGTGGATGGGTGGCTTTATGAATGTTATAGATGTTTTGCTGGCTTGTGTGCTCTTTTAATTATTATCAGTTTTGTTTGCTCCTTTGCGTTTGTATTGTCTTATAGTCAGATTAGCGTGAAAGGGCCTGCATCTGATTTACGTTGTAGCGCATATTGATTGAGGCTATTCATTTCATTTTATTCATCGTGACTCTGATGATATATATATATATATATATATATATATATATATATATATATATATATATATATATATATATCGATTTGTACCTGCTAGCAAATGACTATTCTAAATATTCCGATGTTGAATATAGTTTCCGTTTTGTGCAAATTTACGCTTTTTACAGATTATCTAGTCACCTGTTAGATCGATTGTTTTATTGAATTACGCGCTCTAACATTTATTGTGTCTATGCGAGTTTCTAGGTTATTCTTAAGATTGGAGATGGCTACCTTCCCGAGAAGCAGTTAGATTTGGCTCACCGCTTATAATCGTATCATTCTTTAATGCATAATATTCTACGAAATCTTAGAAACATTTAAATACAAGATGCTTTCTTTTCAAATTAACCATCGTTAGTTCCTTTATGTTTTAGTTTTGTAATTTGTTACATTTTTGTACATTCGCAAGGCAGTTTCACCTGTACAACACGCTCACTTAAGCGTCTAAGTGAGCGGTAGAGTCATCATCATTATCATCTGCACACTCGCTAATTGTTGGTTGAGTATTTTCCCCACCCCAGTTTATTGTCGCAATGACTTGATAGCTATTTCAGCATTCCGTTCTTGAGGAGCTGCTCATACTTCGATATATTCCTTGAAACTAATTGACGTTTGCGTTGTGCTGCCATCGTTCGAGCTGACAAAACAATTGGCGATTGCATAACAATTGGCAGCACTTGTAGGTCGGTAAAGTCTGGATGCCTTTACATTTACAAGTGCACAGTTTGTTTACTTAATTGAGTGATGGGTTCGCACGGGTCCCGTGACTCTGAAGCCGTCCTAACACTGCTTGTCCGGAAATGCTTTTGAATAAAGATGATTTAACCATAGCACAGTAATGCGTATTATTGCTGCTAGATTTTCTATCGCAATGTGCAACATCATAAAATCATATGATATATATATATATATATATATATATATATATATATATATATATATAATTATAGCTTTTTGTGGTGTTGGTATAAACTTGCATTAGGTTACAACAGCAATTCATCTAATAGACCGGTATTTTCCGCGGATGGGAATCGAACCAGAGCACATTTGCTTCAGGGTGCGAATATCAACTACACCACCATTTTAGTATAGTAGACCACATGTTATGTATACGTATATGCAAAAGTTCGACGTGACGAGCACTTTGTTATCCATGACTATTAAACGTGGACACGAATGTATACACTTGGTTTGTTATGTATAGCTGCATCTCACTGAAGATGTATGGAAGGAAGTGAACAGCAAATGCTAACTAACACGGGATTATAACTTATTGTTTATCAGCTTGATCACATCCTATTTGACACAGAGACCTTGTCTCTTTTGGTTTCCTTTCTAACAATTCAAATGCATGTAATGCAGAAAATTAAACCCCGCGTCGACTTACAAGAACACTTGTGGATGTTGTGGATATCTAAGTTAATGTCGTAGCGAATATATATATATATATATATATATATATATATTCGACGTCAAGCTCAATAATTTATCTCTAAGGGATAAGAGATAATGCTCGTTGCTACCGATTAAGCGTAGCGAGGGATATGCAATTTCACAATCTATCAGCTATAGACTCATTAGTATGCAAGAATGTTGTACAAATAGATTTATAGATGAAATTTTACACTACTTTTACATCTTTGAAAAAGAGGATCGAACATGGCTCTGGAAATACCAAGCCAATTAATCGTGGTCGTGAAAAATAGGAAGCCCGTAACCCTCATGAATCTTAGAAGTATTTTTGTCAGAACATTGCCACATTGGGTTAGAATACAACTGAGGATGATATGATTTGGCATTTCATTGTTGAAAAACCTCGAAAACACAACTTATGCAATGAGCATTGGGTTCTGATTGTGATTAATATTTTATTTTAAATCAATATTTATTGATCTAGTTAGTTCAATAATTTGCCTTTACAAATTTTTGGCAGAACAAGTGTTCTCTTTTGTGTGCGCATGATGATAATGTCTGGAAATTATCATTGTAGTGAACTTACTACCAGATTTAGTCGGCTTTCTAGCACACTTGTGTACTTGCGTCTAAATAAATGTTTCACTGCCACACGTATCGGGGTTAATTTTATTTTCAATAATATTCTTTTTTCTGTTTCATTCACTAGTGATGTTGATTTGACTATCGTTAAACTTTCTATTAATTTGGTCATTTTTCGCGTTTCATCGAACTGACTAATTCGCTGTTTTTTACGTCCAGTGTTCTCATTCTTACACTGAATATTTCAGAGTCTGATTCCGGAGCCCTTTGTCACCGCACCAAGAAATTTGAACATTTTTAAGCCAATGTAAATTTCTTGATGCAACGAGCTTGTCGGTAATCGGATCCCGAAATATTCGGAGTAAAAATAAGAGGTATTGAGCGTTAAGCCATCGTCGTTATCATTGCTATCGTTGTCCTTCTTGCAGTTCTTGTCCTTGCTGGTTATTTCCTTTGTTTATTTTGGAAGAAATGGCATTTGTTGTGAGCTGAACGTACTACTATCTGTGGATACTTGCACAGTTCTGACAGATAGCACAATTGAAAGTTCTTTTTATACCGTTAGTTGAATCATTTAAATCAAGGTTGCGATCTTGATATAAACATAAATAAAATTAGATATCAAGATATCAACCTTGTTTTAAATAATACTTATAACCGCCTGCACAAGCAATGATCGGTTAATTCAAACTCGCAAACTTCATTTAAAGAATCGTTTAGCTAGCTGAATTTCATTAAAATTGTTTAAATTTTTCATCATAAGATTTCTTCAAAGTGTTAATATGAAAATTTTCCACTCCAGATTGATTATTGACTTTTTTCTTTAGCAAATAAAGTGAAAATTGGTGACCTGGAAAATATTGTCCTGATTTTACACGCACGTACTGCGTAAACAGATGTATTTATTTATTTTTTGAAATCGTTTTATGTTTGCTTACATTATCTTTTGTGGTAGCGCAGTTTCTTGTTTAATTTTTGCGAGTTTTGGTATTTGGAAAACTTGAAAATATTTCTCAATAATACATATTCCACTGGATGTTTGGAATTATAGATTAGGTGTCCTAACGCTGTTCTGCGAACACAATTGTTCGATACATTAACTTGTGAAGTGAATAATGTAGTAATCCAATTCACTCCATATTAAAAAAGAACGCGTTATTCTGCTTCTCTTGTCTGAGGCATACTCAAATGAAACTTGTGTTATTGCCTTGATAATATCTTTTTTATTAATTAGGCGTATCTCGTTGACTGAAAACCAAGTAATACGATGATGCTTTATTGTTAAGAAAGCGCAAAGAAACCTATCGTTATTTTTTTATTACGATTGATATTACTTTTTGGACTGTTATTTGAATTCTATAGCAGTGCTTTAATAATTGCACTAATAATTTAGTGTTCATTGTTATCTCGGTAATAGATATCTCTTAGAATATTACGAATGCTTTGTACAGCGGTTTTCTACTCTATATTATCTGCCTGAATTTGGTCTTATATTTTTAAATCAAGCCAGCTCTTTTATAAAAACATTTTCCCACATATTATCGCTGTCATTTGTGGGTTTCCTGCGAGACTTTGTCTTTCCATGAGTGTCTGAAATGCCTGAAAATGATCCGTTTTAAGAGTTATAAGTGGATAATATTTGACTTCGATTTTTATGAAATTTGTCGCCATATTGTATTACAGAAATCATATTTATATACTTTTTTGGTGTACATTAACTTTTACATTTAATTTTTGAAATTGTGATCTTTATTTACTCATTTTTGACGTTGTATTGTTTTTGTCAATATTCTACATTTGTATGCTTTTTGAAAATCTCGTTGTAGTTATTCTTAAAGTATAAATACATATTGAATATTCTGTAAAATTATATGGGGGAGTACTTATGACTGTGGCCCGTTTTATGTGTTGGGGTTTGATCTTCGTTAAAGAGTTTTAAATTTGTGCACTCATGGTAGCTGAGGAACTAAACGCGTCGGTGTGAGCGACTGACGGTAGTTTTGCTGCGTCATGTGACTGGTTAGAAAACGAGATTAATTAAATCTCAAGTTGTACAACATGATTCAAAGGCTTTTTTTCTCCACCACTCATGAAATTGATTAATGCTTATTTGTGCATAGACTGAATACATTCACCGGAAACTGAAAAAAATGTTTTGCTCACAACTGCATAGAAACTGTGCAGCTGGAATTTTTAGTCAATTCTACCTACTTATTTTATACACGCATCGGGGTTTGATCCTCGTTAGACGGTTGGCATCGTGTTCTGATGCAAACCAAGGAGGGACGAATCGCACCAGAGTGTGCTATTTCTTTTATCTCGTGTTATCAAACTTGAATGGATAACTGATCGCTTGTTGAAGTTCTATTATACTTGCCATACTTGGGTGGCCTTTGTGGCGAGTGGTTACTGCACAATAAATTCTCACCTGTCTCTCGTCGTAGTTACGCTTGTTTGAAATTATTCATGAAGAAAGTCACAAATATGCAAATAAATTTACTCTTATCTATATTCAACATGGGCATAAACCAAATTTGAAAAAATAAATATTTTTCGAAGATATGCGAGCACATCGTCTTGCTACAGGAAACTGATGAAAGCATTTTTGTGCAATCGCCGTATCGCAATATTTTTCAGCCAGTATAATCTAATCGGTAATAACCTAGTCAATCGTGATTAGACATTTAGTATGGTTATGGAGTTTCTCTTTGTCTCATTCTTTCACGTAGGTGCGTTTAGCCAGTGTTGTTAGTCACATCTCCAAATTACAATCATTAAGTTAGGCCGTTTGTTCGTATTTCGTAATGAAGTAAAAATTTAAGAGTTAAAAAATTAGAATCGCTACAGCCCTGGCAGACACGGGAACCGATTTCGCATCAAAGATTGCTTCAGGGGCATTAATTAAGAGACCAGTTCGCCGCTTGATTTGCTCCATCAGTCTACTCTGCTTTTGGCAATTCTTACTGCCTCTATAATTGAACGCTTATTTCTGACTTCATATCTGCCGTCTATGTAGCTCGGTGGTTAGGACAATTGTCGGTTAATTGATGGACGCTTAAAAGATTTAGGGAAGCGGTACTGTAGCTATAAATTATTAACATTATTAGGTACTTGATTAAGTTGTTCAGTACTTCTGCGACCACAGAAACACTTGAACAGGCACAAATCTGTGCGAAGTGTGTGTTAAACAAATTCTGACATGGAGGTGTGGTTCATTATACATTAATGGAAAATTTTCTTTTTCAAACACGCTACGTAAGAGATCTAAATCTTCGTTTATTTCTCGTTGATCAAAATAAGCAAGCCAATAACTGAGCAGGTTTACAAATTGAATGGAAATTTATTTAAACTACATGCTTATATAATCATTCCACCTAAACACTTATCCATTTTACTTCTTCAATGTTTTGTAATCAGTTCGCCATAAAGTGAAACTGGTGGTTACTCGCAAACCTTTTAAGAAAGTTCACTTTCAATAATTCTAAACGGAGGAAAGGTGCAACCGGAAGCCTAAGACGAACAAATCTCTTTATTTATCAACTCAAGTAAAACATGCAGTAGGCGACGGGAACTTTCAGCAATTAACATTTAAATTTCGGTTGTTGAACAGTGCTATTGTCATATTCAGCATATCCTTAGTCCTTTTAGGAGGTTGTTGATTTTCACTAGAAGTTTTGCAACAATCATATTGGCCCTCATATACAGGTACATGGTGCGCCTGTCTCTGTGATGGTCGAGTTCCGGCCGGTATTACGCCCTATAACCACTATATATTTGGGTGAAAAATATGGGGCAATTGGACGGTATAATCCCTTATACGAATGTGTATACCGGCAGTAGTGAAGCAAATTTCATATGAAATCTTTGACAATGTGACTTCAAAGCCAACTCACAATATATATATATATATATATATATATATATATATATATATATATATATATATAATTTCTTTTTGAATTATTTTCTGCACGTTTAAGCAGGGCTTCAGCTTATTAATTGCAATAGCTTCAAAAGCCAGAAGCATTTTCTCTGTTTTTGCCTTGTAGAGAACTGAAAAATTGTTACTACTAACAGCATGACCTGTGAGTAGTACATGTTCGCAAATTGCTGATTTTTGTGCAGGAGCTGCACCCCTCTTTAATAGTTTTTGAGGGAGATGCTGATTTATTCTAGTTTCGAGCCTCTTTTTTGATCTGCCGATGTACTGAGCGTTGCAGGTACATTGAAATTTGTATACAGACAAAGGTGTTGACGTCACAGAGAGGCTATCTTTTTCATTCGTGCGCATCAGTTTTGTTGTGTTGAACACCACTCTCACCTGTATTGATGGAAACTGTGCTTTTGTCGCTCGAATTACTTTTCGTTTGAAGATTTCCGCTGGAAGATCACCTCCAAAGGGAACACTAAGCGTTACTATCTGGGGAGTTTGATTTTCTTCCAAATTGGCCTCGATTTTGTTGCGTTGCCTCAAGTTGTATTCGATGAACCAGTCCGGATAGCCATTATTTCTCAACGCTTCGCGAAGCAAATTTAGCTCTACTTCAATGTTGTCCGGTGAACAAATCCTGCGTATTCGTGTGCCCAAATTTATTATTAGGTTCCTTTTGTACGCCCTTGGCACACTACTCATATAATGGATATACTGTGCAGTCCAGCTTGATTTCTTGTGAACTGACCTTGAGAGAGTACCTTCTTCATCTCTCGTTATTCCTACATCTAGGAAGGATAAATATCCGTCTTTTTCTTCTTCTATTGTAAACTTGATTGCCTGGTCTACCTTGTTTATGTGATGTAGCAGTGAATTTGTATCTTCATCCTTTTCAACGACCATGAAAGTATCGTCAACGTAGCGCACGTAAAAATGAGCTCCATTGATAAATGGTTTTAAACCAGTTGTTTCTAAATGGTGCATGTATATGTCTGCCAATACTGGTCCAAGAGGACTACCCATACCTATGCCGTCAATTTGTCTGTAGAAGACTCCTTGGAATACGAATTGTACGTTGGATGTGCATAATAGAAGTAGTTCTCTCATGTCGTCCACTTCTATCAGTGTTTCCGCTCCTGATGATCGTATATATTCACATAGGATATTTATAGTTTTATTTACTGGAATGCTAGTAAAGAGTGACTTTATATCGAGGGACACCATTTTCCTCTCTTTCAAATTTAGGTCGCGAATTTTTTCTACGAATTGAAAGCTATCCTGTACAACGTGGTCTATTCTTCCTTTCATGATAGGCTTTATAATCCGGCATAATAGTCTGGCTGCCTTGTGCTGTGGGGAATTTATCATAGATAAAATGGGCCTGAAAGGCGGAAGTCCTTCATTGTTGGTCATTTTGTGAACCTTGGGCAACCCATATAATATCGGTTGCGTTGAACCTACGGGCTTGGCATGTTTGCATTCTGTAATAAAAGCATTTTTGTGCTCTATGTCGATTTCTTGTTTAGCCTCGACCTTCGAAATAATTCGGTTTAGAATCTTCGTTATGGAATTTTCTAATTTTGCCGTAGTGTCGCGTTGTACCTCTTCGCGTTTAAATTTTGATTTGTCATTCAGAATTTGTAACATCGCCTGACTATAGTCCGTATAGTTCATTAACACTACGCCTGTCCCTTTGTCTGGCTTCATGAGTCTGACTTGTTTGTTTCGTTGTAGCTCATTCAGTTCTTCTAGATGCCTTTTTTGTGACCAGTTTATTGCCTTTGAATGTGCGCATATATTGGCCATACGCACTTCGGAGGTCCGATTTAAAGAAACCGTGCAGAAAATAACTCAAAAAGAAATTGAAATTGGACTGGAACAAAGACATAACCGACATGCCTTTAAAAATAGCCAACGCTTCGCAAAATACGACACATACATCAATTACGGACGCAATTACAATGAAAGCGATGACACACCAAATGACGTTACGCAAAAGGAGTGGTCTAAATTGCGCAAAAGTAGTGGGCTAAATTGCGCAAAGCAAAGGCCAGCATAACGAAGAGGAGATTGGTTACAACACATGTACAGTGGGATTGGATGAACGAATATACTAACGAATCCAGAACAATGGCTGTAGATACTGGTAGAAATAAGATTTATTAATAAATGTTATTCCAT
>JAQBSW010009553.1:0-28217 GCA_029291075.1 Eudiplozoon nipponicum
TTGTTTTTTTATTTATTTAAAATTTGTAAATTGAAATACAGACCTAACGACGCACTGTGGCTGAGCATGGTAAGCAAACTTATTTGATTTACAACCAGAATGTTGTTTTAAAATTAAATAAGGCAATTTCCTCTCCAGGATAATGGAAACGAAGACAATTTGTGCATCGCAGTTACACTTATAATAGAAGCTTGAATATATATGTTTAAAATAACTCGTTTAAATCTAAAATAAGATATGTATGTTGGAAGTCGCATTATCCAAGACTATCTAAAGATAGCTTTACTACTGCAGGTTTACACATTTATACAGGAGGTTGTACCGTCCAATTGTCTCACGTTCTTCATTCAAATATAAAGTGAGTAATACCGGCTCCTACTGATGAGTCGTCAGTAAGCACGAAACGTACGTGCACATGAGATAATAATTTCTGTTCATTCCGACTTTGATTTATCCTTGTGGTCATATTTGAACTAATTTGTTTCTGGGTGCACGAAACCTATAAACCTCCATCGAAGAGAAAAATTTGCGTGGACGATGATAAAAATTATATAAAACAAGTTTTTAGACAAATTTTGTTCGCGATCGAAAAAGATTTACATCTTTTAGTTAAATTAATGCAAGCAGAAAACGCATATAAATGGCATTGAGTATGAATCTGATTTGACTCAATTAAAATATATTAAGCTCCTATATTTGACACACTTTTGTCGTTTCATCAATTTGTTTAATGCATATTTGTTGTGTTTATTTGGAGACACTTGAGAAAAATATGAGAAAAAATATTTCGTGATCCTGACAAAACTACTTCTTTCACGCCATCAATAGAAAGGTAATCTGCACAAAATTTAAAAGTGTGCACAAACAATTTTTATTTGTGTCTTCCAGTTTAAAAGTCAAACTTATTAAAAAATAATGCACAATGAAAGGTAATTAAATAACATAGCTGGTTTGTAACTGAATTACTTACCTGGACCACACATCGATCCACTAGATGTACTTCCTGCATCCGATACATTGTCGCATACACCGCCACCAAGCATCATATTGTGACCCTGATTGGTGGCACCTAAGTGCACTACAGGAATCATTATAGCTTGACCAGTCATGCTTGGAGATCCCTGAGGCATCGCCCCTGAAACGCAAAACGATGGTTTTAAAAGCGGTGAAATAAAAGAGGCTAAACACATTAGTAAATTACTATTAAAGATTCATTACATAAATAAGCATGGATTTCTACCTATCGAACAGTAATTCTACACGAGCATGTAGAAGTGCAACTAGACGAAGTTACTGTGATATCTAAGCAGTAGTAAAAGTGGTTATTTTAATTTTTATTCCAGGAATTACTCGAATGTATTGAAATTGTAGTAGTGTGAATAAATATAGCACAAAAAAATCATTTTATGCACAGATGGTTATCACAATACTTCAGACAGATTTTGCGAGCTTGGTATGAGCACCAATCTCTTCGTATATAACTAATCGAACAACAGTAATAACTACCAATATTCACACTTTATTAAGCGTTCGATCTTCAATGATTATTTTCAGAGCACGACGGCAAACTGACTAGCGAGGTGCAAACTGAAACAAGATATATTATATAGTGTGAGTTAGCATTGAAGTTGCATTGTCGTTGACTTCAGATTATGTTAGCTTCATTATTACAGGTTTACACATTCGTCTAGGAGATTGTACCGTCCTATTATTCCACATTCTTCTACCAAATATATAGTGGTTAAAGGGCGTAATACCGGCTCCTACTGATGAGTCGCCAGTAAGCACGAAACGAATGTGCATGAGATTATACTTTCCGTTCATGCTGCCTTTGGTTTATCCTTCTGGTCACAACTGAACTAATTTGTTACTAGGTTCGCAAAACCTAATACATACTTGAAGATATTGGACAGCAACATGGAGCTCTCACATTAAGTTGTCTCGCATGCATTGTACTTGACTGGAAATATCGGCTGCACAATTTCTCTGTAGTCACGAGCGCAAATTTTTTTCATCTTTCGCCACATATATAAATAGGTAATACAATCAAACTATCAATTATTGCGCGTGTAGTGGTATCAATTATTTAAATCAAGTTTGCGAGCTAGAAATAAATACTAATACCATTAAGTGTAAGTGTTGCGCACCTAGTAACAAATTAACTCAATTATGACCAGAAGGGTAAACCAAAGACAGCATGAAGGATAAGGATAATCTCGCGCAGATCCGTTTTGTGCTTACGGGCGACTCATAATTAGGAGCCGGTATTACGCTGTTTACCCACTATATATTTGGATGAGGAATACATAATTGCATATATATTAGTTCTCCACCATATTCCTCACCCAAATATAGAGTGGGTATAGGGCGTAATACTGCTTCCTTCTGATGTGTCGCCAGTAAGCACTAAACGAATGTGTACGAGATTATACTTCCCGTTCATGCTATCTTTGGTTAATCCTTCAAGTCATAATTGAATTTATTTGTTACTAGTTTCGCAACACCAAATACATAATTGCATATACATTGGTTATCCGCCACAAACAATATCTAACCAAATCCTGTGTATTTAACTAGTCGTCAAAAAACATAGCAAAACCACCCAAATTCACACTTACAGAATTTTTCCATCTTCCATGACCATTTTCAGAGCAGGACGTTAAACTGACTAGCGAACAGCAAACTGCAATGCATATATATGGAAAGCAAAATTAGATATGTGGCTCTCCCATCTAGTAATCTCGCATAGATTGTACTTGACTGGAAATGTCGGCTGCACAATTTCTATGCAGTCACGAACATTAACTATTTTGCAGCTTTTGTAAAATGTATAAATGGGTAATATAATCAAACGAAACAATGATTGAGCTGGTGGTGGTAAGTTTTTTTAAAATCAAGTTTGCCTGAAGCGTTCGATCTTCCATAACCATTTCCAGAGCACGACGTCAAACTGACTAGCGATGATCAATTAAACAATAATTGATTGCGCGGGAGTTTTTTTTAATGTTATTCGTCGACTGGTTAAATATATTGGGATTGGTGTTTACTTCAAGCTCGCAACCTTGATTTTAAGAATAGCGATGATCAAATCATTGCAGATATATATATATATATATATATATATATATATATATATATATATATATATATATATGAGAACAAAAAACGTACTCCATGGAATAACATTTATTAATAAGTCTTATTTCTACCAGTATCTACAGCCATTATTCTGGATTCGTTAATATATTCGTTCATCCAATCTCAACTGTATATTTGTCGTAACCAATCGCCTCTTTGCTATGTCTATCTTTGTTTTGCGCAATTTACACCAATGCTTTTGTGTAACATCATGTGGTGTGCCATCGCTTTCATTGTTAGTGAGAAAGCAATTGACAGGTGTGTTGTATTTTGTGGAACGTAGGCTATTTTTGAAGGCCTGTTAGTTATGTCTTTGTTCCAGTCCAATTTAATTTCTTTTTTAATTACTTTCTGCAGGTTTCAGCAGGGGTTCAGCTTAATGATGGTAATAGCTTCAAAAGCCAGAAGCATTTTTTCCGTATTTTCAATGTATAGAACTGAAAAACTGTGACTTATAACAGCATGACCTGTGAGTACATGTTTAGTAGTGTGCCAAGGGCGTACAAAAGGAACCCGATAATCAGTTTGGGCACACGAATACGCAGGATTTGTTCACCGAACAACATTGAATTAGAGCTAAATTTTCTTCGCGAAGTGTTGAAAAATAATGGTTTCCCGACTGGCTTATGGAATATAATTTGAGGCAACGCAACAAAATCGAGACCGTTTTAGAGGAAGACAAAATACCCCAGAGATTTACGCTTAGTGTTCCCTTTGGAGATGATTTTCCAACTGAGATCTTCAAAATAAAATTAGTTCGATCGACCAAAGCACAGTTTCCATCAATACAGGTAAGAGTTGTGTTCAACACAACAGTACTTATGCGACGTCAACACCTTTATCTGTATAAAAATTCCAATGTAACTACAATGCTCAATACATCGGCAGTTCAAGAATAAATCAGCTATTGCAGTCAATAATCTGAACTCCTGCTTAAACAAGCAGAAATCAATTGAAAAAAAATTAAATTGGACTGGAACAAAGACATAACTAACAGGCCTTCAAAAATAGCCTACGTTCCGCAAAATACAACACATCTCTTAATCACGGTCACACTCACAAGTCTTCACAAATCAATACAAAATTATCTAAAAATAATTGTAAGAATTCTGCAAAAAGTAAAATTTAAACTCCGATTAATCCATTGAAAACCCAGATTAGATAAGTTGATACTTTGAAGTTTTGTTAGATTTGGTTAGATTAAAGAATAGAGAAATAAAGCTACTTTATTAATTTTGATGTTTTGTTGCAATAGACGACTGTGCACATTCCTGAATGGAGTAAGTAACGACTTTCTAAATGTCTATAAAGTAAATGCTTATGATAAAAAGAATTTTGGCACGCAAACGAATAATCAATAATTGCATTAATTAAAAGAACATTGGTTGTGTGGACGGTGATAACAATTACTATAATTAAGGTTGCGATCTTGATATAAACACCTGTCCCTTTATGTACATACATTTGTCAGTATAAACTAAGCGGTAAGGTAGCTCAGTGGTTAGAGCAACAGATGCTGATGCAGATTGCAGTACTGCCTGCGGCAAATTCTGGACAGTGCGTGAGGAGTTCACAATAATAACGTAACCGGTCTGCTGAATGAATTGTCTGTTCTACACTAAATAGTAATTATTTTATATTGAAAAATGTATGTACACGATGAGTCTGGTCGTTATGTCAAGATCGCAACCTTGATTATAGTAAATGCACTGATTGCTACGCCGATATGTAAAGTTTGTCAAATTATTTCACGCAATCACTTCCTCGTTCTTTTATGTTACTTTTTTAAAGTTAGTGTCAGAAAAATAAATTTTCCAGAGCGAATAGATTTGATGGAAGGTAACTGTTGATCATGTTCGACCTGAAAAATAATTATCTGTGCATTAAAAGTAGTGAACATTTTTAAGTAGGTAAAATGCATTAGAAATACGATTACTATTTTGGTTGTAAATGATACCAAGCCATCACTACAGTAAGTTTAATTTATGAAGTCAATTTTATGTTTTCTCATACAAATGTTGCATGTTGATCTGTTTGACTCAATTTTGGAAAAAAGTTCGTTAACGCTTTCTTCCTCGTAAATTTGTTCGGGTATCTGAGCTATTGGCAAAACTACTCATGTATGGGTTTGTTACATTTAAAATGTAACCATGGCGCCTTAGTTAAATGTGGATTTTATGTGCATCAAATTTGAGTGAATAATATTATGCAAGTATGTATTAGGTGTTGCGAATCTAGTAACAAATTAGTTCAATTATGATCAGAAGGATAAACCAAAGACAGCATGAACGGAAAGTATAATCTCGTGCACATTAGTTTCGTGCTTACTGGCGACTCATCAGTAGGAGCCGGTATTACGCCCATTACCCACTATATATTTATGTGAGGAATGTGGAAAAATATGACAGTGCAATCTCCTAGACGAATGCGAAAACCTGCAGTATTGAAACTAGCATCATAGGACGTCTCGACAATGCGACTTCAACGCTAACTCACTATATATAATATATATACCGTGTCTGTAAAGGATACCAACACTATGACTATTGTGTCAGTACCCGATACCAATATTATAGTACCGAAAAGGTACATGATACTAACACTATGGTTGCCGAGTCGGTACATGGTACCACCATAATGGATTTCAATGCATGCTATAGTTCACCAAAATTGAGAATTACAACTATTTCTGTACACATGTTACTCCAGTAAATCCATACACTCTGGTTTTGATCGATATCAGTTATCACTCTTTCCGGTAATCATGAAAGCATCCAATTCTTTATATAACAGATAGATACTGTTTGTGGCGGAGAACTAATATATATGCAAGTATGTATTAGGTGTTGCGAACCTAATAACAAATTATTTCAATTATGACCAGAAGGATAAACCAAAAGCAGCACGAACGGAAAGTATAATCTCGTGCACATTCGTTTCGTGCTAACTGGCGACTCATCCGTGTATGGATTTACTGGATTAACAGGTGTTCAGAAATAGTTGTGATTCTGAATTTTGGCGAACTATAGCATACATTGAAATCCACCATGGAGATAGAATGTATCGACTCGGCAACCATGGTGTAAGCATCATATACCATTTCGGTATTATAAAGTTGGTATCGGGTACTGACACAAAAGCCATATAGTTGGTATCCTTTACAGACTCGGCATATATATTATATAGAGTGAGTTTGCCTTGAAGTCGCATTGTCACATTCATCTAGGAGATTGTACCGTCCTATTTCCCACATTCATCACCAAAATATATAGTGGGTAAAGTCGATAATACCAGCTCCTACTGATGAGCCGCCAATAAGCACGAAACGAAAGTGCATGAGATTATACTTTCCGTTCATGATGTTTTTGGTTTATCCTTCTGGTCATAAATGAACTAATTTGTTACTAGTTTCGCAACACCTTATACATAATTGCATATATATTAGTTCTCCACCACAAACAGTCTCTAACTGAATAATATTATATTATAACAAAAGCGAAATACACTGATTTTCTAAATCAAATGTAATTTTTAAACTAAGTATTGACTTTGCTTCGTTCGCCGCAATTATGGAACTTGTTCATGCGGCTAGTTGATTTTCTTATAGCAACAGATCGTGGTTCGCTTGATGGAACTTGATGTCAAAAGAAATATCAAATTGACTCTACCTAAAGCAAAACTGATCAAAAACATGTATTTTAAAAATAAATATTTTGTAATACTATGAAAAGCGACTGACAAAAGCGCCAGTTTTTCTTATTTACAGTGATACAGTGGCGTCGTATATAAGTTTTACGATAAATTAACGCGATGCTATGAATAGGTATGCTTGCACGATCTCTGATAGATTTGGTCTGTCCTTTAGACTTCTAGGTGTGTGCAGCCGGCATTTTGGCCATTTGGAAACCTCCTATAACTTCGGATTTATAGGTACTTGCAACGCTTTGCTTTTCTTTGTGTCAAAACACATACGTAGCTATAACAGAATTCGCGTTCTCATTCACAAGTCATAGTTTAAATTAAAATTTATGAGAACAGGTTTATATTTAACGTATATTACTTTTTAATCTATTGAAAACTTTTTTTTAGATAACGTTTGAGAACGATAAATTACCATCTAAGGACTGGTGGTAGTTTTGCTATGCTGTTCGACGACTGGTTAAATACAATTAGATTGGTGTTTACTTCAAGCTCGCAAACTTTATTTAAATAATTTCAATTCAAGCACCTGATTTTCAATCCATGAACTTTACTGAGTTTATACTCTTCACGAATTCACATGACAAATAAGGCATTCCAAACTTCCTAAAGTTATTGACATACAAACAAAAGGTTTACACGCACACAATTTGAAAACGTAACAACTATGAATGTTAAATACTGTTTGTTGCGAAGATCTAATATATATGCAAGTATGTATTAGGTTTTGCGAACCTAGTAACAAATTAGTTCAGTTGTGAGCAGAAGGATAAAGGCAGCATGAACGGAAAGTATAATCTCATTCACATTCGTTTCGTGCTTACTGGCGACTCATCAGTAGGAGCCGGTATTACGCCCTTTAACCACTATATATTTGGTAGAAGAATGTGGAATAATAGGACGGTACAGACACGAGTTTGGATTTAGCTATAGAGGCAAACAGATCTTTGATTAATCTCATATTTTTATTTTTGTGCCTTTTCTGTCGTTATAATGCCATGTAATACAATGAATAAGCGAACAGAATTTAGCTCCCAAATTCTGAGTTAAAAAATAAGCAAGATTTTGAAATGGCCACGATTTTCATTCGTTGGTTGTCGCTTTGTACTATCAGTTCCGCAAAGATCCGTTTGTTCACCATTTCCAAGTAGACATCGAATTCGTCTTTGTTGTGGCAGTGTGCTGATTTGTCCCTTCCCTTCGAAGGCTTCATCATCATCATTCGTACTAACCACTGCAAACGAGGCACGATCTAATATAATGAAAATCAGATCGTACCTCATTTCCAGTGGTTAGTATGAACGATGTTGAAGCCTTCAGTGGAGAGGAGCGAAACATCACCCACTTGGGAATAGGGATCAATCATATCTATACGAAACTGACAGTGCAAAGTGACAACCCACGAATAACGCTCGCACTGCGCAATCATTCAAGAAATATCTGACAAAGAAATATGGAGATTTTAAAATATCGCTTGACACACAGCCCAGCATGTATAGATAATAGGTATCCTGTCGCGCAGTTAAAACATGGTTTAATTAGTAGATTGTGAGACTTAATAGTTGTGTTGTTTTAGAAACGTATGAAGCAAGCGTAATCCAAACACGCCCATTATTACCACAGCGTTGCTGGGTTGTGTAAATCACTTATAAAATTTTTTATTTTAAGTATATTAACTGACCAGTTGCAACACAAAATTAATTTAGTTATGAATGCTACATGGCGCTCCAACTCTATTGACCACGCACTAATCTGTAATCACTAATTCCTCCATAGCTGCTGCCTACCACATATTCGTATAATGAAAATTAAGTCAACAATGCATACCTTGTTGCATGGTCTGACCGACAAATCCAGTGCCACTTGGTCGATACCTGTAAATGTTTTCGCGCTCGGAGTTTGTACGCATGGGGTACAAATTCGCTGCCTATAAATGTTAAAAATAAAAAGGAAAACAAGTAAATTGCAGAAAAGTTAAAAATGAGGCGATAAAAGTGAATTCATTAAATCAAGTTTGCGAGCTTGAAGTAAACACCAAGTTAATTTTATTTAATCAGTCGTCGAATAATATAACAAAACTACCGCCAGTTGTTTGATGACTGGTTAAATACAATGGGATTGGTGTTTCTTTCAAGCTCGAAAACTTGATTCAAAGAACTGTTACCACCACTCGCACAATAAATTATTGTTTAATTGCATTGTCGATAAAAGTGAATGTAAACTGAGTAAACAAGGTGTAGCGCGCTCTGTTTGTTACCTTTCAATGTGTTTTTTCTAGCTTGTGTTAAGTCCTACGTTAAACCAGTCAGAGTAATATCCCTGGAATGGGCTATTGCAGGTGATGAAAGATCGCTAAAGCATTTTGGAACGTAGATTTATTATTTTCTAAGTCGTGTCGAACATAAATATGATGTATTCTGTATAGTATATTAATTAATCTAGAATAATTTTGATATCGCTTCTTTAGTATCGGCCAATACATAACGCACAGCGCAGCTACTGCATTTGTATGATTAAACAATTTTGGTCTGTTTAGCAGGAGTTTTTTTTATAAACGAACATCACTTTTGCATTGGGCAACCGAAAGCGCACAAATTATTCTAATTCCTCAAGTAAATATTCCTGACAGTGCGTAGTTTTACCAAAGAAGCAAATTCAAGAGCAAATTAGAACAAGCCCATCGACTTACGGTAGTTTTTGTTATGTTGTACGACGACTGGTTAAATACAATGGGATTGGTGTTTACTTGTACCGTCCTATTATCCCACATTATTCACCCAAATATATAGTGGTTAAAGGGCGTAATACCGGCTCCTACTGATGAGTCGCCAGTAAGCACGAAACGAATGTGCATGAGATTATACTTTCCGTTCATGCTGCCTTTGGTTTATCCTTCTGGTCACAACTGAACTAATTTGTTACTAGGTTCGCTACACCTAATACATACTTGCATATATATTAGTTCTTTGCGACAAACAGTATTTAACTGTTATATATTTTACTTCAAGCTCGCAAACTTGATTTAAAGAAAGAGTGGACGTGTCTACAGTAACTGAACGCGTCGCTTGTAGTAATTATTTTACATAACAGCATTTGTGTTTTCTTTCGTTATCTACCACATGCACTATTTACAGCTAACAGTACTATTCCGGTAGCAGCAAAAAGTTTGACTATATGAATACAGTAAACTTATTGTAGCTAATACATACTCTGATTATATTTCTCCTTATAATTTTGTCAACAACCTCATATGCTAGAAAGGCCATATTGCTAAAGAAAATTATGCTATATATATATATATATATATATATATATATATATATATATATATATATATATATATATATATATATATATATATATAATATATATATATATATATATATATATATATAATTCCCACACAGTACACGGTTCTCGATTGCAGGTAAGCAACATTTATACTCAAATATGTACAGAACATTTAAATAATTAAACGAGCCTTGATTACGTGGGCGATGATAAAAATTACTACAATCAAGTTTGCGATCTTTATATGATAAGGCGCGCGTAAGAGTGGCTCAGTGGTTAGAGCACCAGATTACGAAGCAGGTGTGCCCAGGTTCAAGCCCTATCTACGGCAAATTCTTGAAAGTACGTGATGAACTCCTCATATGGACAAAACCGGTCTACCTGATGAATTGAATTTTCTGAACACTATACAATGATTAGTTTACACAGACAAATTTAATTATATAAAGTGTCAGGTGTTTATATCAATATCGCAAACTTGATTATAGTAATGTACAGATCATGTTTCAACATTCTCTACATTGACATAACTTGTTCTGTTATACAATGTTCCTTTACACGGGCAGTGGTAATTATTATTTTTTCATTAAAGCGGCCTTAATTTACTCAAATGGTTCTCTTTTGTGATGCGATGACGAAGCGCATACGGCGAATGGTGACCTACAAAGATCACCTAGCATGATTCTAATTTTTGTACGATCTGATGTAGACTAAGTTTAGTCTTTAGGAATTATCGTCTTTAAAACAGTCGAAGGCATTTTTGTCGCAGTAAACTAATTGGGCCACTTAACAGGTTCATTTGGCATAAATCAAATAGTTTTGGTTGCTTATAACTTCTATTACGATCGATCAGAGTGATAACGCTCCCTCATGCATGGTCGAAACGCGTCAGTGCGTTGCGGCTGGCGGTAGTTTTGTTATGTTGTTCGACGACTGGTTAAATAGAATGGGATTGGTGCTTACTTTAAGCTCGCAAACTTGATTTAAAGAAGTGTTACTATCACCCGCGCAATCAATTATTGTTAAATTGTATAGCCTATATATGTATATGTGGCGAAAGCTACAAACAGTTTATGTTCGTGACTGCATAGAAATTGTGCAGCCGACATTTCCAGTCCAGTTCAATGTATGCAAGACTGCTAGAGGTGAGAGCCGCATATCCAAATTTGATTTCCATATATATTCAATGAGGTTTGATCCTCGTTAGTCAGTTTGCCGTCGTACTCTGATGATGATCATGGAAGTTCGAAACGTGTCAGCACGTTGAGGCTGGCAGTAGTTTTGTTATGTTGTTCGACGACGTAAAATAAAATGGGATTGGTGTTTATTTTAAGCTCGCAAACTTGATTTAAAGTAACGCTCTCTCGTTTGCAACTTTATCTGGCTTACGCACGTTAGCCATTTCTCTTGATTATAATTGTTGTTTCTGACAAATTGATTTATTTTTAAAAGATGGTTAATTTGGAAATTTTCAATAATTTCGTTTAAAGAAAAGCATTTTAATCGACAAAATTTGCTGTTTAAAATGCATTTAAATAAAATTTGCGGAATGGAAATTAATCTCATATTTTAACGAGTCGTAGAACAGTGAAATTACTGTCAGATGCACGAACTAAAGCATATCGAACTTCCTTATCTTTTATAAAGATATATATATATATAATTTCCATTGCCCTTATATATTACACAGATTTTTTCTTATCAGGAAGAAAATAACATTTATAACAAAGTGTCTCGCTCCTTGACTGGACTTGTTTAATGGCCATTTATTTCGAGACTACTAAATTTCACTTTACAATCATTCATTTATATACATCCTTGGTTTTCGTTTGATTATATGATTGGCAACAAATCTGCCTCGGTTTTTTTCTATTTATTGTTTGTTTACTAATCAGCCCAAACAATAAATAGAGGTTATACAATTAAACAATAATTGATTGCGCGGGTGATGGTAACAATTCTTTAAATCAAGTTTGCGATCTTGAAGTAACCATTAATCCCATTGTATTTAACCATTCGTCGAACAACAGGGCAAAGCCACCGCCAGCCGCAACGTACTGACGCGTTTCGACCTTCCATAATCATCATCAAAGTACAACGGCAAACTGATAAGCGAGGATCAACCAATTGAATTTAGCCAGTCGTCGAACAACATGTTGTTCGACGACTGGTTAAATACATTTGGATTGGTGTTTACTAGAAGCTCGCAAACTAGATTTAAAGAAAAGAAATAGAGGTAAAATTGAGTTAGATTTGTTGCCACCCACATAATCAAATGAAAACCTAGGATGTATATAAATGACTGATTGTAAAGTAAAGTTTAGTAGTCTCGAAATAAATGGCTATTATGCAATTTGTTATTAATGTTTTTTTCTTTCTATAAGATATTAGACATATGTATATATATATATATATATATATATATATATATATATATATATATATATATATATGCGTAAATCAAATAGCAATAAACAAATGGTAGTAAATATCTGAAATGCGGCTCTCAAACTTGGTAGTCACAGATATAATCAATTTGACTGAAATGTGGCTACATAGCATATATCCAGACAAATTCACACGTTCTTCCCTATTTTGCCACATTAATTGTTTTATTTAATAGACATATATTGCCAAGCTGCTGGCAATAGTCAATCAAATCTAACTTTTCGACAATTAATAATTGTTATTTTTGCAACGGTCTAAATTTAAAAATTGGTGTTGACTGAGAGTCCACAAATTTTATTTAAAGAACTGTTGTCACCTTCGGTGCAAACAGTAACCGCTATATTGAATATTGCTATATAATAGGAACTTTCACCGAATTGAATTTTTAAACTGATCTAGTTGGCGACTGCGCCTCTGTAATCGGTCAAACTGAATTTCGGTGGGTGCTGTGTTCGGGTCAATTGACTTTATGCCCTTCCAACGGCAAACTAGGAATATTGTAAATGAATGAACAAGCGGGCACTTCGCGACTTATGTGGCACAGTGAGTGGTTTTGTAGACTGAAGATCGCGGAAATTATGACAAGTAACTGATGCGTGCCCAATAACAAGCAAGTAACCGCGCAACATAGTGCCACGCAAAATATAAATTCTTCTAACATATATTTAGATGCATCACTGGCACGACTAGTTAATTGAATGAGGACTTGCGAGTGTGTATGGGCGAGTGGATGTGTGCGGCTATTAGCTATTCTAACTGTAGGACTAAGCAATGCTTGAGATCTGGTTACTCTTCCATTGATAGATTGTGTTCTGACCATGGTTTTTAATATTTGTCTCCATGTACAAACAATTTTTCCATTTTATGTTGTTTGTCATATAATATCGTTCATGAGCTGTCGTAAAGACCATCCCCTCCTCAACGTGGTACGACGGTGTCAACCATGTTTCGATGGCCGATCGTACATGGGCTAACGGGGCTATGGCGGTGGTGTCACCAGGGCGTGGTGGATTTCCGACCGGCAATCGGATCTCCTATAAAATACCACATGAGCCCGACGACGGCACCATGACGCGGCGTGTGTTCCCCGCCACAAAAGGGGACAACAGCCACAGGATTACATGGACTCCTGGACAGTACCCCGTACTTCCGAATGGCGAATGAGCTCTCAACAGCCACCGGCAACCATGCAACTTACTGCTGCCTTGCAGACTGCGCTTGGATGTGCAAAGGCTAGAGGTGCGTCCTCGATCAAAAAGCCGAGTGGTGAGGGGACACCACTTGTACCAAATTCCCAAGAAACTCCATGAAATGGAGCCGGTTTATCCTCTGAAAGGAGTCAGCCGCAGTAAAGTAAAGTATGAGCTGTGTCATGTACCCTGATAATAATGCATTTAGCGCCCATCTAGTTGTCGATTGTACAGATGTTTTCATTTCATTTAGTTGATAATCCGATTAATGTTTGTTGAGACTGATCTAATGGGTGTTCTTACTCACTTGGATACAAGAAAATTGTTGGCTCGTTTGGTTCATGGTCAGTCGAGTAAGATTTCATGTTAAAGGTACTCTTGAATGTTTAAGTCGGGAGCTTGTTTTACTATATAGAGGACCTCGCATATGTATAATATTTCGAACATTGCCTTGTGTAGAACTGAGAAAATTGTAAAATAGGCTGGTTGTCTCATTTCAATTGGATTTTCGGAAAACCCTACTGTTCCTGATGGTGTCAGGCCTTCAAAAATAAATTTCTGCTGTAGATGTTTGAAAGAATGAAGAAATTGCGAAACTAGATTAATCGATACTACTCGAGCTGCGTTTTGCCTAACGCAATATTAAAAGTAGAATATTTTTGACTAACGCAGATAGTTTTCCAATATTGTTCTTTCTTCAACAAAATATTTCGGCTGCCTTTATCGGCAGTCTTCATCAGTTGGTCCATCATCCCCAGTTTTACAAGACAAACTTCATTGCTCGCATCATTAGTTTGCTTTGTAAAACTGGTGAGAATGGACCAACTGAAGAAGGCTGCCGATAAAGGCAGCCCAAATATTTTGTTGAAGAAAGAAAACTACGGGAAAACTAACTTCGTTAGTCAAAACGCAGATCAGGTAACACTAATAATTGGGATGGTTGCACACGCATAGAAATATGTAGCCGTAGCAGGATGTCCAGATTAATTGGAGATTCAATCGGAATTTAATCTAGATGTGATATTATGAATGAAACCGCTGCTGAAAAACCGTTAGGTTCGATTGGAAATACAGCATTAGCTAATGGTAGAAAAAGACAATTGCATGAATCAGAATCGGAAGCTAGAGCCAGTAAAAGATTAAGAACGTCGGATTAATGCTCGCTTCTTAGTTGGCTTATTATCTAATTCGTGGTTAATCAATTATTGATAATGTTGAATTTCTGCGATTTGCATTCGTGGAATACAACGCCAAGACATATACATGAATGACTGTTTCTCGCAACCAAAAATATTCCAATATATCGTGGCATGGAATTTTATTCGAATTTCTATATATATTCGGTAGGTGATGAGCTGTAAGACCAATTTTCTAGTTGCAGATTTCAAGTCTCGCCGCAGAAATTCTGGTATTTACTGATGATAGCAACTAACCACCAACAAAAATAGAAGTCAAATTGAAAATTATCCATTTAATCAATCGAAAACCAGGAATGTAAATTAATGAACGTTTGTTAAGTAAATTTCAGTATTCTATGTACAAATCGGCCATTATCACCAAGAAACATACATTTGATTATTAGAAGTGTTCTCTCTTCTTTCTATATATATATATATATATATATATATAAAGAGAGAGAGAGAGAGAAACTATTACGATTTGAGGATGTTATTTATATCACAATATCTTAGCTCGTGTTAGCAAATGGAACACACCATCTAGACCAGTTTCATATACATATTTTTCACTTTTTAATAGTAGCCAGAAATGCCGCGATTTGATGTCTGCCTCATTGGTTACCAGTTATGTAACGATATAGATTAATTACCATAAGCAAGATAAACATTTATTGATTTCGAGCAGGATAATTATTATTTATTTTGTGAGTATAAGCCAAACATAAAATAATGTAGCAAAGGAATTCATTCAGTAGCCAGTTTCATCCTTATTGGGAACTCTTTAAATACTATTCAGTATGCATATTTTTATTAAGTGTTCCGCACCTAGTAACAAATTAGTTCAGTTATGACCAGATGAATAAACTGAAGACAGCATGAACGGAAAGTATAATCTCGTGCACATTCATTTCGTGCTTACTGGCGACTGATCTGTATGATCCTTTACCCACTATATATTCCGGTGAGGAATGTTTGAAAATACGCATGTGTAAACCTGCATTAGTTAAGCTAACTTTATATAAAGTCTTCGCCTATGCGACTTCAAAGCTAACTCGCTTTATATAATTTATATCCCAAGTCTGTAAAGGGTACCAACACTATGACTATTGTGTCAGTACACAATATGAACATTATGGTACCGAAAAGGTACATAGTACTAACACTATGGTTGCTGAGCCGGTACATGGTACCAACACGATGGATTTCAATGTATGCTAAAGTTCATCACAATTGAGAATTACAACTATTTGTGAACAACTTTTACTCCAGTAAATCTCCTACACTTTGGCCTTGATATATATAATTATATACTAGTTCTCCGCCATAATCTGTGTCTACTATAAAGTATGTTGGAACGCTTTAATGCCTGAAGTTCAAACTTGCCACCCCGCCCAACAATTATACATATGACACAATGGCAATCTGGGATATTATATTGATGCAAATTTTCGAATTTACTGACAAATTACATAATTAAAACCCTCCAATTAGATTTAAAATCAATTTAACTTCACCAAGTGGCATGGTGAATTTTGCATAGTAAGAAATAGGGAGTAGTTAGTTAGAACTTCACGTAGTATGATATTACAATTACGCTCTAATTGAAGGAAACTCTAGCTAGTGAACATAATTTGGTGTATGACTTAAAATTGCGTGTATTATACACCAAGAGTCACGTAATTCATAGTCTCAGATTCCGAAGCATATCTCCTCCAGTTCGAGTCCCGTCCGCGAAAAATTCTGAGAAATACTTGAAAAGTTCCCAATAAGGAATAAAACAGCTCGATGGATGAATTTCCTTTTCTACCTGATAGAGTATATATATTATACTGACAAAATTCCAAATTAAAGTCCTGCCGTTGTATTTGAGATCAATATAACTTGGCATGATGTATTTTGTTTATTGACGGATCGAAGGTGACTAGTTAGATGAGTAGATGAGTACAGAGCGACAAATTTAAGAGGAGCAAGTAAATATGCACATGGTGCTCCTTGAAACTAGAGCGGAATAATGTTGTGATTCGTGAAATGCAAATCGTTCACCCATGTTAGTAAGACCTGATTGGTCAAAAACTTGTATTTATAATAACAAAATTATACTTCAGCTGGTTCTTATTCATGGAAATCCACTTACTTGAGCATAATGCGGAACTCCAGCACTGGTACTTGAAACAGGTATAACTGGATGATGATGCCTTCCATCATAGTAGCCCTGAGGTCGTCTAGGCCCAGCGCGTTCATTGTAAAAGCTGTCTAAACTCAACCTGCCCTGTCCAAATGACATCTCTAAGTTAAATGTAAAGCTGTATACTAGAAACTACCAGTTTTCTATTCGATTTTTCAAATAATTCCGACATGCAAGCACACAAACTCACAGAAGAACAAGACAAATCGTCAAAATCACGAAAAATTAAATGAATCTGCCTATAAAGCACTAAAAATTCATTGAAAACATTTTTGTTATTCAACTTAATCCATTGATTGCAAAAGCCAGCTTCTACTGAACCGTGTTTAGATAAAGAAAAATAATTTGAATTCAATATTTCGCAGAAAACTAAGTTAATCCATTGGTTACTTCTTCACCATGTTGAATATTGTCTTTTTGTGAGTGTGCGTTCCACCACACTTTTTATGTAGTGCATACACGAAGCGAATTTCATGTGAAAATTGTGTTATTGGAGCATAATATTTCCATGCAACAGAATCAACCACTTTGTGCATTATTGTGTATATTGTTAGTGTATAAATTGCTTTCATATGATTGGTTAATAAAAATTGTGTTAACACGCTGTACCGCTTATACAGAACTTCTAGTGCATCCAATCAAGCAAGTGGTACGGATGAAGTCTGCACTAACAGTTCATTGCGAGCAAGAACGCACGTACGCGCAACAAACAAACTAATGTAGAAGACTAAGCACCACATAAATATGCATATAAATATGCATAGATTTAGATAATGCGTAGGTCTACTTATGCTTGTAGCAATTTCGTAAAGCGATATGAACGGGTTAAATCTCCATATACATACGGCTATATTCATAAATGAAACGCATAATTTATTACTTTTCGTCAGAAGCATCATGCTACTGTCAGTAAAAGGTTTAAATGACAAAATAAATATATACCCTTATCCAGTTTCCATGGGAAGCTTGAAATATTGTCTTTCATTGTGTATTCAAGTAAAATCGGAGTTATTTCCTAATGCATAATTATATGCATATATAACTTCTCCGCAATCAAGAATATATAACCTTTAAACGATTCATTGAATATTGTTATGTTTATCATACAATCTAATAAATTATATTCTTCGATGGCAGAGTTTAAAAATTTGCTTTTGGATCAGGTGTTGAGAAAGGTTTTTATTATCAACTTTCATCGAATTTAGTTTGTCAAATAATTAGCATTTTTGATCTCCATGAAGATATTGCACATGTAGCATAGAGTAAGTTGGCTTTGAAATTGCACTGTTAAACAACGTTCATATAAAGTTGACTATTAATCGGTTTCATAGTAAAATCCGTATGTGGAATTACAGTCACATTTAAACACTTATATTGATAAAAAAAGCGGGTTTGGGTTGTGGTACCAGCTTCTACTTGATGAGGCGTTAGTGATCACGAAACGCATGAGTACATAAGTTGATAAATTACGATCTTGCAGACATTTGAATATCCTATTAAATTCTGTTTGTTTCGGAAAACCAATATGTATACAATTTTGAACTAGGTGTTGTGCACCTAGTAACAAATTAGCACAAATAGGACCAGAAAAGTAATCAAAAGTCAGCAAGAACGGTAGTTGTAATCCCATTTGTGCACATTCGTTTTGTGCTTATTAGTGACACATCAGTAGGAGGTGGTATTACAAAATTGTACCACATTCCTCACCAAAATATATAGTGGGTATAGGGCGTAATACCGGCTGGAACTTATTAGTCGCCAGTAAGCACGAAACGAATGTGTACGTTAATTTATACCTTCCATTCATTCTGACTTTGGTCTATTCTTCTGGTCATATTTGAACTAATTTATTATTAGGTGTGTACCAACTAATTCACAGTTTCATTTGAATATCATTCCGGTTCTCCTCGTGTTACCTCGTTACACAAACTCTTTTTATACATTACAATTAATCAATTTGACAGATTTTAAATAAGCAACAATCCACTGGTCCCTTGTGTAGGTGGTTAAAATTTGGATATGAGTCAAATTCAAGCCCGCATTATCTATTTAATAATCGTTATTATGCTCGTTATATCTAAAATGCTGCCAGCAATTCGAATAAGTGTTCCCTCTTTTGGAAGGATACTGGCTATTATTTACTTTTGGACTGTCAACTGTGCAACTCACTGCGTTGTTTAATTAATTCCAAGACAATCAGGACACAAAACGTATGGTACACAAACGTACATTGAACATGATATAAACACCAATCCTAATGTATTTAATCAGTCGTCGAAAAGCATAGCAAAACTAACGTTAGTCACACGTACTGAGGCGTTTCGAAGTTCCATGATCATCATCACAGTACGGTAGCAAACTGACTAGCGTGGATCAAACCGCAATTCATATCTAAGGAAAGAAAAATTAAGTATGTGGTTATCGCATATATTGTGCTGGACTGGAATTATCGGCTGCACAATTTCTATACAGTATATAAAATTAACATTTTTGTTTGTTCCAAACTCACGTCCTTGATTAAAATAATTATTAACACCATCCCTACAATCAATTATTTTGAAAATTTTATTACCTGTACTTACGTGGCGAAAGCTGCAAAAAGTTAATGTTCTTAACTGAATTGAAGTTATACCGACGACATTTCCAATCCAGCACAATATTTATGAGATTAAAAGGGCTGAGTCAACATTTCACTACAGACTATACACCAAGCGATCTGTGATTGTAACTTTGCATTTTTTAAATTGCCATGATTTGTGTGAAATAATTTTTTTTTAATTATAAAATAAACATCGCATATCGTGGAAAAGATAGTTTATCAGCTAGACCACTTTCGTCCAAATTGGATTTTCATCGATTACTTGCTAGATTTATCGAGGTCTGGAACTGAAATTGTTAAGATTTGTTTCAAGATCTAGCAATTTATTCTTTGCGACTCTTGAACCGCGCAATTCATGCCAATTTCATTTATATATTGACGTAAGATTTTGGCCGCCTTTCCTTTGATTGGGGCCTATTTGGCATCGTTATCAACGTAAAGATCCAATTTTCCACCCACGATAAATCATTATTGAACAGAATTTATAAAACATTTATGTTGCCAGTATCAACTGCACCCTGTAGATGATAGAATTGTCACATCATTAAAAACACCGGTTTCATCGTTTTGGATTTAGTATTAAGATAAGATGTCTACATGTTATTTATTCAAAAATTACTAGATGTATTGAGTAATACAAAGTTGTGCAAATTGTAATCGCTTTGTTATTTAGCACATTTTAAAATTAGAACAACTTTATGCATTCAATCACAAATATGTTTCACTGGTGTAAAAAACAGCATATGCCAGATTTCAAATTATTTTTGCCTTGGAAATAGCGACCGAAATGTGTAGATGGATCTTCGTAGCGCAAACCTAAGAATTGCGTGCATTAGACGTTTTGTTTCGTAAGGAATTGAATTAAATCACTGATATAGTTTTTATGCCCACAATAGCTCCGTCTAATATTGTGTAGTTACCCACAAGTTGTGTTTTACTCCTGTGCGTATTGTGTCAACACTGAAGATGAGACTGGAAATAACGTCTCGAAATATATGTCAAAGATCAATGGCGGATCTTGATCCTAAAGCGCTTTCAGACAATCAGCTAATTGAAGGCTTAAAGGAGAAGGGACAAGTGAGAACCCATCAACTGAGGCCAAAAATAACATCATCTGAAAAGACAAAAGGTTCAAGATTTTGCCGACCTATGAGTGCTAACAATTGTCCCGCACAAGAAAAATGCGGTCAAATCCGAAAAGTTACCCAAAATGTTCTAATCATGGAATTTGTCTGTTACTTTATCCTCGATAAATTTAGCTCAAACGTGCGCATGCACACACACAAATATATATATATACTGAATGATTGTGCCTACATCCCCGATTTAATCATGAACTTAAATCTAAAAATCTCAAGTAATGACGAGCTTCGAGTTTCTATGTTAATTATTAGAGCACACGGGAAAATTTTTTAACGAGGTTAGTCTATCAGACTTAGTAGTCTCGCATAAAGTGTATCTGGATGGAAATGTGGGCTGCACAATTACAGTAAAATCACGAAAATAAATTATTGCAGCTTTTGTCACATGTAGGTATATCATACAAATGTACAATTGATGATTGCGTAGTTGGTGATGGCACTTCTTGAAATAATGTGTAAGAACTTCGGATAAAAACAAATTTTCAGCTATTTATCCAGTCACCACACATAGAACATCTACCGTCAGGAACGCTTACTTCCACGTAACGACAGACACTGGTGATTATCAGAGTAAGACCGCCAAAAGATGAAAGAATAAAGAAACCGCAATGCATATGTTTGATAAGCAATAGAAAGTCTCTGGTATTCCTCCTAGGGGTCTCGCATTAAATATAATTGACAGGAAATATCGGCTGTGAAAATTATATAGCGTGCGAGCAAATAATTTGTGTGGATTTCGTCACACGTATGCAGATTATGCAAATAAACAAGCATTCATTATGCAACCTTTGATAACAAAATAGTAGATAAATTATGCAAGTTAAGGTAAACACCGATTCCATTGTATCTAACTTTTTGTTATATATTCGTGACGGTTTGTTATTAAGTTTTCCGTTGTGCTCTGATAATGTTCATGGAAAGTCGAAACTCGTCGATAAGTCTGACTTGATTCAAGTTCATTGTTTCGGTCTACATTTATAGGGATTGGTGTACAAGTGTAGTTCGCAAACTTAATTTAAAGAAGAGAAAAAAAGGAGGGTCGTTTTGCGTTTTAAGAATCTCCAGTATGTTAATAAAAGGCAGAAATTTGACAACAACTAGGTCTTACTCAAATTTGCTCAGGAGTGCATATACGTATTTGAAAGCGACTGACTTGCGGAATGAGAGACGAATTGGGATAACTAATAATGCATCAGGGGCAGCTGAGTAATTAAAAAAACGAATAGAGAGGAATAGATAGTTATTGCCTGAACTGCGATGAGTCCCATTTGAGATTAGCTGAGAGTGGTTTTGTTATACTATAGGATATTTAAAGAAATATCTAAACTTTTTTCAAAGTTTTAATGACGAATTGAATCGCTCTTAAGTTATAGCTCAATCATTACATAAATTTAAGCGCGAAGACTATGAATAGGCGCGCGTTCAATCAGAAAATAATTTTGTAACGACACAAAGCAATTGCCGACATATTGCGTAAATTAAATTCAATTCGATTTACGCTGCACCAATGAGAAAAAGGCGAAACTTGCCGTTAACCAATAATGTGCAAGTAGCCATATATGGCTATTACATGGTCATTTAAGCACGGTGAATTTACCATGCAGTTCAGTTGTCGCGATTGCCTTCTGCTGTGCGTGTCTCCGAAGTGCTGTCTCCTACCTTTCACATACGCTGATTTTTGGCCTTGCTTTACCAACATTGGCAACATCAGTAACGCCAATCTTGTTGCTGTACAACTAGAGAGACGAGCCAATTACTGCAGAACTTCAACGAAGTTACTCAGCGAGATTCCAACGCCACAACAGAAGGAACCACAACCCAAGTCAACCCGGTCACAAGAGTCTAGGAGTACTTCTGGACGACATCACACTTACGGACCTTCTCGGCTTTTGCCAGAGAACGCAAGACCGGCCCTGTTAAGGGCCCCCCAACAGTACTCTAATCGAGTTTGTAACGTCGTACGACATTTACTTGAAGCTGGGGTACGTTTGTGCAAATACCTTGAGCGTAACAGTTCGATGTACCACTTTCGTCGTGAATAACTACAACTTGTATAAGCCGCAATCAGTGTCAGTGGGTGTGGCGAACGCTCGTAAAACGAAATCGTCCAAACACTGATAATCGATCATTTCACTTCGCATCGATAAACCAATCGTCATGCATGAACGGAACTCCGCAAGGAGATCTTCGCACGTATCTTTCGTTTCGTACTTTACTTTTGGCGACTCCACCAGCAAGAGTCACGTACGAACGCCCATTCGCAACTTTCCGGGAATTTAGATACCGAGACAGTGGAGAGGAGGAGAGCGCAGGAGAGAGAGAGGAGAGAGAGAGAAGAGAGAGGATATGAAGAAGAAGCGTTGTTGCTGAAGGTTGTCTCAATACTTAAACTAAATTTCTACGATGTTGTAATACGCTTGCAGATCTCATCGAGCCAGATTTATTATCATTTGTCAGTCCATCTGTCTTTCTATCTAAATGTCTAACTTTCTGTATATATTTCCATCTTTCTGTTTATATAATTATAATAGGTCCATCCATATTTCTATCAATCAATAAATTTATTTAACAGCCTATCTATCCACCCATCTATCTATCTACTTATCTATCTATCTATTTATTAATGTATCTAGCTATCTTTCTACGTCTACCTATATATGACTATCTATCTCTCCAGTCCTCTAGCTTGAACGTCTATCATTCAAAATATTTATTCATAATTTAATGACAACTCACAGATATTCACTGTAAACATTTGCATATCTTGCCAAATTCATTAACTTTTATTTGACTAATTATTCGAAAATTTAGGCTGAAATGTTTTCAAACTATTTCTGCAACCAACTAGTACATTCTTTTCATCCAATTCACTATCCATTATTTCCACAAATCTAAGTTGATATTCATCTATCAGAATATAAATATGATTATTTATCTATCTATCTAAGTTTACATTTATATCATTGTTCTATATCAATTTGTCTTTAGGTACAATTTTTAAACTACGTCATTCCGAATTATTATTGTATCCTTTATACACCAATTTTGATTTCTGCTTTCATACTTATCTATTTATCAAGCGTATTATTTTTACATTAATTCGTCTTCCGTTTCTCTCTTTATATCTGATTTTATACTCGTATGCTTACTTACATCTCCGTCAGTTTATATTTATACTTTCTTGCAATAGAAATACTTTCTTATATATATATATATATATATATATATATATATATATATAAATAGATCATATGTACATATATATATATATATATATATATATATATATATATATATATGACGAGCTCTTCATTTATTAAAGTTTTTATATTTTTTAAGTATGTCATTTGTCATATTTTGAATCTATGCAACTGGCTTTTCATTTTCTTCGAAGCTCTGAACACTTAAATTCATGTCGCTTTTATAATAGAGTATATCATTAATTTAGTGCTTTTATTTACGAACTTCTCGAAAACCCATATTCAAGCAGCTCACCTTAATTTATTCAAGTTACTCTGACAAAGGCTAAACATTTGGCATTTCGGTATAGTTTGTCTATAACAATTCAGCGGTTTAACTTAAATAATACTGAAAGTTAATTAGATAGGGCACGGTAAATCTACATAACACCAATGAGTTGAAATAATTGAATATCATTCCGTTAATACTACATATTATATTACATAATACCAAAAACATTTCCAGTCTTATCGAGCAGTTGCTACATATATGATATATATATATATATATATATATATATATATACATATATATAGTGTGGAAATATGAGAATTTATCGTGTCAATGAGATTTTACTCAAATGTTCCCACTTAAAAATGTCCGATTTTGCTAAATTCGTCTATATTTATCAACGCCTCTCATTATAGCACGCGTAACAACCCACTTGTGCTGGGTACAGTATGAATTTAGATGCCTACAGGATTCACGGTAAGTCTAAAAATATCTTGAAGTTTTTGAAATGTAACTCACTCTCTGTAAACTTAGATAAATAAATAATAAAGTAACTTTATTTTAGTTTATAATTTCGAATTAAACTATATACTATCTGCTTGGACAAAAAAAGCACAATAAGCCTCAAATTATCTTTGTAATAAAAATTATTTATCGGTAATGGAAAATTCATTTTGTAGACACGATAAACAAAATAACTTATATATATATATATATATATATATATATATATATATATAAATTCAATTAAATATCACTTCCGTTGAGCATATTATGTCTGTCATATAATGGGAGATTTTCGATGGCTGGTTGGAACTTTATGTGGGATGCGATGTCACGTGGACTCCTCCTAAAGGGATAAGGCTTACCAAAAAGCTCTATCTTAGTATGTAATTAAACATTGCGGTGTTGTGTAGCGACCGGGGTATATCTGTTAATATTCTGATAGACACCGATGCATATGTGTCCCAGTTCACGATACTCTGTCGTTAAATTTTTGAAAGTAATTGACAATTACTTTCTCCTTGTTGGGCGCAACAAGGTTTTTGCTTCCCCTGTCCGCATTATAATTCCATATATTTCTACTTCTTGTTGCTGAAGCCTTTTTCAATGGAAAGCACTTCACACAGACAATTTGGCAATCAATATGTCATGTGCGAAAATTTAATTTAACCTGTCCAATTTGTTCTTATTGTCAGATTTCTTAAGCATAACAGTGTCTGCATTTGTGCACTCATCGAAAAGAAATTACTGTGATTTAATAACGTATACTGACGACTTATTAGATGAGTGTACGCCGTACTTTTTAATGTGTATGTTCTCGTTTGTTTTGGATTGAAAGTAATCAATTGCTGCACATGCACCTCACATCCCAGTGAAATTACAGCGATTAAACAACATCTGATGCTTCACTAGACAAGCGTATGCCACTCCTATGTGTGTGAAGGTGTGTGGGCGTTTGCTTAAAACTGAGAAATGATCTGTTATATATAATTAGCGTCACGTGTATTACTCATTCAAGGGAAATTAAAATGATTAATTACTATCATTATAATCAAAGTTGCGATCTTGATATAAACACGTGACCCATTAACTACTTACGTGTGCCAGTATTAACTAAGAATTGTATTGTGTAGTAAAGGCAATTCATCCAGTAGACCAGTTTCGTCCTTATTGGGAACACATCATGTACTGGCCAGAATTTGCCGCGGACAGGGCTTGAACCTGGGAACGGCTGCTTATGAATTTGGTGCTCTAGCCACTGAGCCACACTGCCACACCCTACTTGCACATGTCAGACCTATTTTTACAATTAATTTTCTAAATGAAATAATTACGAGTCGGATCCAGGTAAGGAGGAGGAAAGGTACTGTGAATACCCAGGTGCAACATTTTCACAGTAAATAATTAAGGGTTAGTAAAATTTAATTAGACAATGATAAGGTGTTTCAATAGGTTAGAATATTAAAATTAAAATAAAATAGCGTAATAAAAGAAATTTTAAAATTGCCTTCTTAGGGAAGATTTTAGTAACAGCGCAAAGGAAAATGTCTTTTTTCGATCATACAAACTTATATGTTTGTTAAAAGGCGCTACACTTCCAACAGAACTTAAGATAGACAAAATAAGATAACAAGTATTCAAGGATGAAATTATAAGATAATCCGAAAATAAGTTAGGTGATATTGACTTACTAACACTCCGCCCTCTGTAAGTTAATAGCAATCCAGTGTTCTTATTTCTTTACTTGACCGAGTTTCTGATTCTGATTCGTGCAACATTCGCTTCATACAATTACTTAATGCTGCATTCCAATTTATTTTACTATTTTATTTGGAGTCAGGTATTACCATGACCCTCCGATTATCTTTTGTCTTATTTGACTTCACGTACTTCCGGTCTTGATTAAATTTACTTATGACGCTCATCATTTTTCTTCAATTAACTTTAGAGGTTCCCTATCAACACTGAATATTTCTCGCAGTCTACTTAATTCAATCACTCTATGTTTTGGATCTGCTAATCTTTAGCTTCTAATCTTCATCGATTTTAAGATACCGGTTTTCATTCTATATGGACGATTTGAATTGAAATTAAGAATGATACCTGAGTAAGTATCCTTCCTATAAATATTCATTTCTAATTTTGTACCATTTATAATTAACTTGATATCCAGAAATAGTAATTCACCACATGATTTATTTTCAATCGAAAATTTCATTTCGTTCACCTGATTTGCTGAATTTAAGAAATTTATCAGTTCATCCTCTCCACGATGACTTCTCAAATAACTAATTCATCCAAGCATCGTACACACGGTAAATTTGGATCAAGGGAGTGCTTATTATCTAAAAAAGGATTTTCCTCCACGTAATGCATGCAAGATATTTAGCTTATTGGAACTGGATTCAAATGTGGCGTTCCCAATCTGGAACACCTCTAATTAGATTATAAAATTTGTTCCTAAACTAAAAAATAAGTGGAGACTTACATATGTTCATCATCTCCATGACGTCTCAGCGTCATTTTAATTCCTTCTATTATTACTGGATAATCAACCAGGACACGCTGAAAATAGTATAATGCTTTGGATACAGGTACATTGGTGTACTTTGACACTACATCTAAACTCGCCAATCCATCGTTTTCATTTAGGTCACATGTATCGACAATCCAAACCAAATGGTATGAATTAATTAAAGTATGGTCTAAGAAGTACGAATACTTCCTTATTCTATGGCATAGAAACGTAGACATTTTGTATGTTGGGATGTGTTGGACATTAACAATAATTACTAAACCATACACTCTAGGCGTAATTGTATCTGTGTATGAGAGCGTTGCCATTCGCTATTGACAAATAGTTTAACCTATCCCCGTAGCTTATCTGTAGGATCTTTGTGAATTTTAGCGTGTACCTATGTATGTTCTATTTGTTCATACATTTTATCATTATAATCAGTTTGACTCATCAAAACCATCGCTCCTCCTTTTTCATCTTTCAAACTTATCACAATATTTAACAGTTAAATACTGTTTGTTGCGGAGAACTAATATTTATGCAAGTATGTATTAGGTTGCGAACCTAGTAACAAATTAGTTCAGTTTTGACCAGAAGGATAAGCTGCTATAGCATGAACGGACGTATATGTCTCATTCACATTCGTTTCGCTTAGCTGGCGACTCACAGCATTGACACGCCCTTTAACCACTATATATTTTGGTCAAGAATTGTACCGTCCTATTATTCCACATTCTTCTACCAAATATATAGTGGTTAAAGGGCGTAATACCGGCTCCTACTGATGAGTCGCCAGTAAGCAACACGAAACGAATGTGAATGAGATTATACATTCCGTTCGTGCCGCCTTTGGT